>JABUQX010118259.1:20000-31589 GCA_015478945.1 Trachelipus rathkii
AATAATAATAATAATAATAATAATAATAATAATAATAATAATAATAATAATAATAATAATAATAATAATAATAATAATAATAATGAGTGATTATTTTGTAAACAATAATACTAATAATAATAATAATAATAATAATAATAATAATAATAATAATAATAATAATAATAATAATAATAATAATAATAATAATAATAGTGATTATTCTGTAAACAATGATGTGCAATTCCTTTTGAATGGAATATAAATTGCAATTTATTTCAACAAGTTCGTCTATACTTAACTGAACTTATTTTCAATAATATTTTGAGCATAATTGGATTGCAAACTATAAGGGAATTAAAACAACGTACCTCTATGTTTGTTTGCACCTCCGACTTCAAGAAGTCCACGAGGAAGATTGTTGACTGTACCTCCGAGTGCTTGTCCAAGAGCAAATCCAGCCGCATGGCTCCTCTCGCTGGCAGTTGAATCTGCAGTTTTCATATATATAATATATATGTATGACTAGCAAGGTTAATATAACTTTAGGTAGAGTATTAGTCAAAGTTGACAGCAAAAGACCTTGTCTTTGGATAGTCTATATATATCCTCGCATAGTCAATACTATCTACCTGTTCATAGAGGGTCTTAACTTAGTAACATGGAGTTCAACCAATTTATTCCTTTATATAGTGAGCATATCATATTTTATCAATAATAACCTATATCAGAGTACCACAAAATCTTTATTACTTACTTCTTACTTCTTTTCCAATAATTTATATAGTAATAATATGTAAATGCCATGAAATAATTGATATTATCTGACACCCAAGTGTTGACAGGAATCGTTGATAAGATCTGTTACGCCTGTGAAGAATTAAGTGTCAGTAATATATATATATATATATTATATATATAATTTTGATGTGATTGCTAGTACAAGTCAAGTATGGTCATACAACAACAATGAATGACCTCGCGAAAAGCACATTATCAATGGAGATTCCACCAAGAGGTTTCATGCCTAGCTAGACCTCTTCTGAAAAGTAAATTTTAAAAATTATACAAAAGGAATAGAAAACAAGGCAAAGAATTCAGTGATGTATGCGCAAGTCCTTCAAGTAATACCTGAGATCAAAATTGAAACATTTGCACCATTTTAAAATTTGTATTGCGATATATATATTTATAAAAAAACAAGAGAGCTGCCAGGTATGTGAAGAACTAAAATAAATTAGTAAATTTCTGCGTTTGTGGATGCAGTTGTTGTGTACGAGAGCTTGTGTGTGTGTTTAGTTGTGATGTGTGGTACGTGCTGGACTTGTGTTGCTGTGTGTTGCTTCCTGGATTTGTATGACTTGTGTGTGATGATGATATATGTAATGAGAGAGAGAGAGACGAAAGAGAGAGAGAGAGAGAGAGAGAGAGAGAGAGAGAAGGAGAGAGTGAGAGTAGAGAGAGAGAGTCAGTGAGAGCGTATCTGTAAAGTTTTTTTCTTAATAAAATATAAAGATAGATGTAAGATTTACGACCTTGTTTATTTGAGCTTTGAGAGTCTTCCGAAAATAACGCATATTGTTTTTCGAGTAGGTAGTGATTTTCACTACTAATACTATATTAGTGTATTAATATATCAATTTAAATATTAATTAATTGATCACTTTAGTATAATTTATATAATTTTATATATTAATATATTGATGGTGCATATAATAGTATTTATTTATATATATATAGCTATAGAATACCTATATATATTATAAAGGTAAATAATTTTAAGCTGAATCTAACGCTTAGTATATATATATAATATATATATATAGCGTGTATACGGTAGTATACGGTATAGGAATGAACCTTGGACGGATAAGCTTTTAGTGTTATATATTAATATAAATATTAACTTACTTGAACGTCAACGTTACGTAATAAAAGTAGTAGTATATATATAATAACACGACTTCCGTATTAAAAAAAGACATGATAATATAAGCATATTATAGATATATTTAGCATGTTAATAATAAAATTATTATATATATATATGTTGTATTATATTTAGATATATATTCAAGTGATTATATACTATATTATATATAAATATATATATAGTAAGGTATATATATATCATTATATAATATAGACTATCATATATATATAATAACTAAAAATAAATAAATATAAACGTTAAATAATATTTACTATATTATATATATATATATATAATGATATATTATATATAATTATATATTATAATATATATAATATTATATAGTTATATATATATTTTAATTATATATATAAATAATAATAGATTATAACATATCTATACATTAAATTCATGTAACACTTATCATATATAATATATATATATATATATATATAAATGTATATATATATGAACACTCTATTTTTCCATCCTCAGATTTAAGTTATATTACATGTAAGACGACGGATAATGCATGTAAATTCGAAAATAGACTTTAGGATAGAAACCTAACGTATTATTTTTTTACAACTTATTCTCTAAATAACCACCTCCACGGACATGATGTGAATCCTCGCGACCTCTCTGCTGTAATTTTATCCTGTTCTCTCTCGCCCCAACTCACCATAACACTAAAGTATCTCTTTCTTTCCTTTTCTTCATAATCATCAGCTTCATTACCTCTGAAGACTGCTTACGAACTCTGATCCCATATCTGAGGCTACCACCTCTCCACGGATGAATAGATCTTTACAAGAAACTAAATTACTCATTTCCCATTACTCTTACGAGTTTTTTCATTTCTTATTTTTTTATATTAATTTTTACTACTTCATCTTTTTCCTTTTTCTTTTTTCTATACAAAATTTAAGTTTTTTTCATTAGTCTTGGAGAATTTGTTTCGTTTTTCTTTTTTTTCTTTTTCTTTATATATTTTTCTCTTAAAAATAACATAAACTCTATCTGAATAAAAAGGTTTTATTATTTTATTTATTTCAGTCTTAATATAATAATTCATCGTTCATGCGGTTAAAAAACATATTTCCTTGAATTTTCGCACCTCATATTTCTCTCAGGGGTACGAAGAGAAAAAATTTATTTTATGTTTTAATATTATTTTTTTTTTGTTAAAACCTTCACTGGTATTTCAGAAAATAAAACATAGAAAAAAAGAAATATAGTTTCAAGAAATTGTGCTTCAAACATAAAATAAGAGTAAAAATGTGGTGGTCCGATATAAATTACAAATCACATTTCTTCCTCCTCTTTCTGCATCTTGTTTAATTTTCCCTTCTTTTTTGCTTTTTTTTTTTTATGCCTCAAAGAAATATCGTGTTTCCCATTATTTCGAATGTTTCGACGGTTGGTTTATTCATTATGTTATCGACCAAACGATCCTCGAGATTTGTCGAGAGAAACTAAGACTTATTTTTCTTTCTTTTCCGTTTTCATTTTTCGTTCAAGATATTTCTGTTTCAAATATAGTTTATCATATTAATATTTCAGCATTGTAGTATAGTTTATTATTTTTTTCATAATAATAATTTATATATTCGAAGTATAAGGAGTGATGATGGGCATAATGGCCCATAGAAATTGAGTTTTTTGAAAAATACACTATTAGAGTTATTATTGAAAGCTGTACCTATTTCGATGAATACAGTGGGAAGGCCATTCAAATAAATTCACGTAGAGAGTGGAAGCCATCTCCCTTGTGTTTCTCTGTAGATTGCAGCGACCTTTTATTCATGTTTAAATTTTTATTTTTGACTTAATACACAATCGATAATAACTTCCTCAAATACTATAAAGATAATAAAGGAATATATATATAAAAATATATAGATATATAGAGTTATTAAGCTTATATAATATTATATAATAATATTATATATTATATATATATATATATTATATTTATTTTATATATATATATACTATATATATACTATTATAGTATATCACTATATTATATAATATATATATTACTTAATTGAAAATTTCGAATCAAGATCTTAAAATATTTCGTAATGAAAGTTTCGTTTCAATAAATGTCAGCGCTTTTTGGTCTCCAAATTCAGTGTGCATTTACATTTTATTAACTCTTTTGCCAAATCTATATTTTCATCGCCATTTCCAAGGAACGGATGTGTATGTGGTTTCTAAATTGTAAACACATTTAGGAATACATGAAACCGAACGTAAAGACATACATGTTTTAAGGAATCATACCTGTTAAAAATAGCTGGAGTATTTGAGAATGTGCTGCGATATTATTTATTCAAATCAAAGCTATTTGTTCGGTATTAGTGAGGGTTTTTGAGAAACTCATATATCTAGTGCTGTTATAAGTATGGGTTCGCTAAATTATATCAGGATAACTAATATCGAAGTAATACTACTAGTATTATTATATATAAATAAATCACTGTTAAATAATAAAAAAGTATTTATATAATTTCTGACCACATGGCAAAAAGAAGTGGATAGCTTATTAAATAATAAGAAACTTGAAGAGCTTGTACTTTTGTTAAGTGTTAGTTATATAAAAAAGTGTTTAAATCGCTATAAAAATTACATATTATCACTTATAAAGAAGGCCTCATATAAATATCACCTAGTGATTATTAATATATGTATAACTTCGAATACATAGATGCATTTGTAACTTAGCTTTTATATTTTCAATTAACTTGAACGGTTTTTCAAGTCAACATTTTAATATTATATACATCTTCCTTACTACCTTTTATACTTCGTAAAATTAATAGTTCAAATATATCGGATGCGTTATAGGATAATTTATTTACTACCCAAATATAAAAAGAAGGAGCCTGAGTGTGTATTAAAACTAATTACACGCGATGTTGAGACTTAACAATTTCAAAACAAATTCCTTTATATATGGTTTATTTAATAAACAAGTTATCAAACTATAGTAACTATTTAGACGAACTTCCTGTTTTTTTTAATAGGTTGATAATTCCATTTTATTATATTTATGCATTTATCACCATATAAAAAAAAACACATTTTTTAAAAATGATTTAAACAAATACAACATTATCCAATTTTAAAGTTTATTAAAGCGTCTGTATGTTTTATTAATTCTTTCTTAACTCTGCCCATTGATAAAGGACACGTTGGTATTAAGGTTGTATCTATAAATATTTCTACTTGCATAGATACAAATTAAAATAAATATGAAATTAATAAACATGGAAGATTCTGTATTTTTGAATTGCGAGTAATTACAGTGACGGATGCATATTTCTAAAATAAGAAATTGACTTTTGTTAAACTTTGTCTATCACACAAATCTCATTTGGTTTTGTGTTCATCCCCGTTATGAAGGCAAACTTTAAAAGTTTTTTTCTGCATCGGTTTGAGAACTAAACAGGCATATTCAGCGCGATTTATTTTTTTTCATATGCGGTAATGATTCGTAAGTGAAATTGTTTTTATTGTTTTTCCCTTGTTTGAATTTTTTGTTATAAAGGAGGTTTTATAACATTTTTTTTATTTTTTAATTTGAAAGCGTACTTTAAAGAGTCACTTATGTGTTTGAATTATAATATTTAAATTTTTTTTCCTAAAAATTGGTCACTTTAAGTTATGTTATTCTTCTTGCAATAAAAAACTTGTATATCTTTAAAAAGAAAAGAAAATAATTTACAGTAAATAAATTATGTATATTTTTATATATAATATATCATATATATATATATACTATAAGGTGATATAAATCCAAATAGGTTTTGCTAATATTCCGTGTTGTTTTATATATTATATATTATATTATTATATATTATTATTAGATTTTATATATATAAATAGGGTTATTTTTATTACTATGTATTGTATTATTATATAATTATAAATATATTTATTTTTATAGGTATATTAGGTATTTAAAGGTTTATATATTTTATTATTTGTGATGAGTATATATATAAGTTATATATATCTATATAGGTTAATTATATATATATATATTTATATATGTCATTCCTGACATTTTGCATGCGCAGTGGGTGTTTTTTTCGGTGTTGCATTCGATATTTTTTATATAAAAAAATTGATAAGTATGTTCACCAATTGTATCACGAAAACTGTGAAATCCTTTAGCGATGATGAACATTGAAATCACAAAGGTTGATGAATTCTTATAATGTTTTCTAATTGAAGCTTAGGTAATTGAAGAATTTAGGATTGTCAGTAGATTTAAGGAATTAATGAACAATGCAGATGAATCTAGTCCTAGATTGGCCAGAGTGCCTAAGCCAAAAGGTGAAAGTTCAGATGACTCAAAATCATCCCTGACCATAAGTATAAAATCTGCCCTTGAATGAAAACTGATGATAAAAGCAGTAAAAGGAATTAGAGTAGAGCTTGCTATCACAGGACCCAAACACCTGAGCTTCGGTTAAGAACAGGTGAGGTCTAGAAGAGAGGTGACGTTCAACAATTTGAAAAATATTATAAAACCACGAGGCTTGCAGAAATTAATAAAGAAAGACCGTGTACCGAAAACAAGCCGACAATTCCATGAGAGCACCAACCCGACCTCAGGAAGCCGTAAACTCCGAAGTGCTGATGGGGATGGATGAGGAATGAGCAGCTATTATTGAAGGTTGCCACTCTGAATTCTCCGAGGAACGTTTGTTTTCGCCATAGATTTTAAAAGTTGTGAAAGAGGTCGTGATTGTGTGAATAATGCCTGTGTCGTATGTCGTGTGTCGTGTGTCGTGTGTCGTGTGAAGATAGAAGAAAGAAATCCTCTCTGGACGTCTTAATAGACACTATTGTATAGGAAGGATATGTGTCAAACCTTTGAGCACCGTAGTGCAATATAAATATAGATTTAAATTAGACAATGTCACCTCCCCTGCCCAGGTATGTCACAATTCTCAGATCAATAAGCACCTCCTTCTGAGGTGCCCCAGCTCGTGACAACCCCCCCCGCGCCAAAGCCTTACTCTATTATCCCTCTCTCCTGCGACGCTGTGGGAACGCCCGGTGGCGGCAGCCGGCTCCTGGAAGCAAGTGTGGCCCTCCCAATTACGGTGGTCAGGGCAGAAGTATCCTATAATAATATATATATTATATTAATATATATATATATATATATATATATATATATATATATATATATAAATATATATATAATATAATATATATATATTTGCATGTGTTTTGTAGGTGTGTGTGTGTTTGCTTACCACTCCTCCCTTTTACGAATCTAGTTCGATCCTGCTTACCTTGATCGTCAGAAGACCGTCTGGAATGAGAAGAGAGAGAGACGAGAGAGAGAGAGAGAGAGAGAGAGAGAGAGAGAAGAGAGAGAGAGAGAGAGAGGAGATGAGAGAGAGAGAGAGAGAGAGAAGAGAGAGAGAGGAGAGAGAGAGAGAGAGAGAGAGAGTAGAGAGCTTGATGTGAGATTCGACCAATTACCTTGTGAGGTAAACGAAGAATGACCTTCTTTTATTATTAAATACTAAAATTGCTCAATACTACCAGATTATGCTTACAACTTCACAATTACCGAGGCTTCCTTTTCTTGCTCGTGGGCTAGTTCAACTTTCTCATATATAACCAAGTTACTTAATCGTATCACAATTGTGTCTCTATGCTTCGCCTGCAGAATACTTCTAAATGTTATGAAGACTTTTGTTATTTCTTGAGAAAAGCTTGAGGAATTATTTCTTTATTTACAAAAGAAAAAAACCTTTTACTATTTCGGGATAAATCTCACGTCATTAAGTAGTTGCGCATTTTAAGTAGCATACAACGTAATGATTCTCAAGGAATTGCAATTTTTTTTTTAAATAGCAAACAACCTAATGACTCTCTCAAGGTTAGAATCATGCGATTACAAAATCTCGGTGTTTTTTTTTGTAAGATATTCAGATGTTTTTCTTTTGTCTTTTATCGAAAAAGCACAGATGTGTTCGTCTTCTTCCTTCTTCGGTTTTTTCTTCATGGACGCAAGTGCAGCGAACTTTGCGTCCTTTACAAATTGGGATTTCACAAACGTTGGTACGCAGTACAAACCTTCCATCACTAATGATATACAGATTTCTAAATACTACTCATTTCGTATTTTTGAACAATATTTAAATTGGCTTAATATATACGAGAGAGGAGAGAGAAGAGAGAGAGAGAGAGAGAGAGAGAGAGAGAGAGAGAGAGGAGAGAGAGAGAGAGAGAGAGAAGAGAGAGAGAGAGAGAGAGAGAGAGAGAGAGAGAGAGAGAGAGTGGAAATACGCATTTGTGGAAAAGAAAATGGCTAAAGGAAAATTAAATCGTTGTAATATTAAAATTATATAACTTGGTTTATCCTTGGGGGAGTAAAGCAAAAATTTCCCGAAGGGCGAAGCTTGATTATTATGCTGAAAATGAGCACAACGATGGCGACCTGTAAGTGAAGTGATTGACACAGTAAAGACTAGAGATGTAACTCAAGTCCCGCTGAATATGTCATTAAATCCTCCTAACGTGTATTCTTTTTTCCAAACATTGCTATAAATTATTGGCAATCTCTGATCAAAGATGGAGCTCAAATATAAAGAAGAGAATTCTTCTTCTTCTTCTTCTTCTTCTTCTTCTTCTTCTTCTTCTTCTTCTTCTTCTTCTTCTTCTTCTTCTTCTTCTCGTCTTCTTTTTTTCTATTATTTATCACGACTACATTTTCATATTTCCTCTTTTTTCTTCCGCTTGTCAATAGTAATCTTTTCCCCTTCCTAATATTCTTTTTGAAAAAAAAAAAAATAAGAAAAATAAGAAAAAATGCCTCGCAGTTACGTAGCCTTTTTTGTGTAACAGCGTATCGTGCACAAAAAAATAATGATAATAACTGTTTGTAATTGGCATTTATTACTATTCTCAATTCACTGTTTTACGTAATTATTACCACTTATCATATTTTAAATATATAATTAATAAAATATATATCATTCTCCTTATCAGTTTAACGTAGATAACAAAATTATCATTATATGAAATTATGTAACATTTTTATGCATCATTATTACATATCTATCATGTACTTTGTCAAACTGTATTTAAAAATTACTCCATTTAATGGCACAAGAAATTGGACGGGTCATTTTTCAAGTTAAATTTTGTACTAAAGATGGGCAAAATGGCTCCTGACTCAGAGCCATGATTCACAAAAGATACGTTAATACTCTAGTTCAAGTATTCTTTTTTGTTTCTTTTGTTTTTAAGAGCAATAATTTTAAACAGACAAATATACACATCATAGGAAAAGATGCCGAATTTGTTAGGTAATGGTGCGAAACGTCAGCAATATTTTTACATAGCTAGCGAATCTGGCATCTTTTATGATGTGTTTCGTTTGTTTGTTAACCATAGGATGGTTGAAAATAAAATAAAGAGTATGGAAAATTTTGTTTGTACTATGAATAGTAATACGAGTCATTAGATAGTTTGAACAATTGTTCATTTCTAAAGTACATACAACTTTACTACTACTATCTACTATTACTACTATTATAACTACAACTTTACTACTATCGTATGACAGTTGTACAAATTTTACAACCTTATACAGTCTTACTGTGATCATATGACAGTTTTAAAAATCGTACAGTTTTATGAAATTTTACTGTAATTGTATTATAGTTGTACAAATCGTACAGTTATATGAAATCTTACTACGAATATAATAGCTCCAAAATACGTACAGTACTGTCAAAAATCTAACTTACTATGATTATATGACAGTTGTACAAATTTTACTATATATAGTAGATAGTTTACAGACAAAATTACTATCAATTTCACAAACTGTCCTGCAGTACATAAATTATACGAACATTTATAAATTATCCGAATATAATAACAAGAAATAATTTTACAAATCATACAAAGTATTGAATCGTAAACAGTTTTACGAAAAATGATGCAAATAACTGTACAAATGTGGAAAAATCTGTACTGGTACTGTAAAGGTCTTAAAATATAAAATTGTAAATACTTAACAGGAGTCAATTAAAATTTTTGATTCTAAGGAATAGAATTTAAACTATCTATTTGAGATACTTATTATTATTATTATTATTATTATTATTATTATTATTATTATTATTATTATTATTATTAATTATTATTATTATATATTAAATTATTTATTATTATATGATAATAATATTCAAAAGCTAAAGTATTTATAGTATTATCTATTATTATTATTATCATCATTATTATATTATTATTATTATTATTATTATTATTATTATTATTATTATTATTATTATTATTATTATAATAATAATATATTGATAATATTAAATCAATGTTAAGTTAATGTTAATTATTATTATTATTATTATTATTATTATTATTATTATTATTATTATTATTATTATTATTATTATTATTATTATTATTATTATTTATTATTAATATTAATGAACAACATTTTCTCTATTACTGATTTACTCATCTTCTATCTATCTATCTATCTATCTATCTTCCTATCTATCTATCTATCTATCTATCTATCTACTCTATCTAATCCCTATCTATTCTATCTTCCTATTCTATCTATCCCTAATCTATTTTCTATCTATCTATCTTCTATTTATCTATTTCTATCTATCTATCTATCTATCTATCTATCTATCTATCTATCTATCTATCTATCTATCTATCTATCTATTGATGAATGCTTTATAATAAATTACAAATTACAATTACATTCATGTAAAAATAACCCAAGTAGTAGTAAGGAACATAACATGATGAAAATTACAATACAAGAAGACCCTTGGTTTCCTCATCCATGCTGGAGGTAGGGAACTCTTCTTTTCCCTACTCACTGTTTGTTGTAAAAGATTACAAATATTTTTTTTTTAACCAATTCAGATTTAGAGGACCAACTTGAGCAGGTCAATTTTCTTGATTATGTAAATAAACGAAGGTTCTGAATTTCTGTCATTTTTTACATTGTTGATTAAAAAAATAAACAAATCTTGTGTTTGAACAAACAGATTTATATAACTTTGTGGTTTGAAGTTTTGTTAAAATATGCAACGTAAAAGAATGTTAGATATTATTCTGAAGAATTTATATTAAATAATGTTAAGATGTTTATTAAAAATTATATATTAATAGTATGTAATAAATATCCTATAAATGTTTATTATATATTATTAGTAAGTGTTATTACATATTATTACATACAAATAATATGTAATAAACATTCTACCCAATAAGTTTATTGAAGTTTTATTATTATTATTATTATTATTACATACGAATACATACTATTACTAATTAATCATGGTAATAACACATCCTATACCAATGTTTATTAATACTATTAGAAAATACAATTATATATTATTTACCTAAAAATATACCAATAAACATTGATGTTGGATGTTTTTCTTTTAAGTGATATTAAATAAATAGTAAATGTTTCATTGACATCTTAAAATAATTAAAAATTATACAAAAGGAAAATGCAACTAAAATGTCTTTAATAGGGCCAACACAATAAGAGTAGACTGCTCATTTTAAATTTACTTGTCGCCAAATGAATTTCACTTTTATTGACAAATCTTTTGACAAAGTTATCAAAACAGTGATGA
>JABUQX010118260.1:0-32500 GCA_015478945.1 Trachelipus rathkii
CATGAGTTTGAAAGTAGGGCAAGTAAAAGAAATCGGTCTTTGGTTGTGTACGGATGTTAGATTAGTTTGGGAATGGGAACTGTATAAGCCGTTAACCAAATAGGAGAAAAGATGACTTCCACCCATATCCAGTTGTACAACTGAGGCCGTCGGATGGTGATGTATTTGATGCAAGACCCCCCCTCAGGTCCAAGTACCCCATCTTTACACAAACCGAGAGCCTCCCAAAATTCAGCACATGTAAATGGTCGACTGGACCATGGGTTGGAACAAGGGGTAACAGAAAAGTCAGAATATTGTACCCCTCAACGGACAGTACGAAAAGGCTCCCGGTACTTGGAGCTACTGACTGTGAAATGATATCCCAGTTAATCGACAACCAAACAGGAGCGAAAATAATGTTAAACACCTGGGAGACATACCGGAAGATGGTGGGTGGGTCACCGTGGTGTTTACGAAATATTTTCCAAAGGATCTTGTAAATCGACGATAACGGTGTGGAGGAATTGACGGGAAAAGCATAGTTTCTAAAATATTGTTTTCTAATTCTCCGATTGAAGCACCTCGATCAAGCTGCGGCAACCTTAATAAAGACTAAGTTGGAAGGAGTGAGAATCTTTTCATATGCTCTTTAAAGCGTCTGCTTTTCACAATTCACCTAGGCGCATTCCTGACTTCACCAGAGCGCCGATGACCATTGACACAGAAGAATCAGGTATGTGTGTCGTAGCTGCTGCAAGAGTAGTATCCACAAAGGAGTCAAAAGCATCCACAGGTGAAGGGAGCAATTCTCTGATTGGGAGACACGACACATATGTATACTGTCGGAAGGATGAATAAGCGAGAACAAGACGGCTGGGGGGTTCTAGGGTTGAGAGACGTGACAACTATAGGGTAGTGGTCACTTCGCAGAGGGGAAAGGCCGACCTTCCTAGATCCAAAAGCGGTCAATGTTAAAGAAAAGGAACATCGCGAAATGTCAAAAGCAGGGTACTTTGGGTGTCAAAGCTTTATATGTAAGTAGCCCTTGTAATAATAATAATCAATAATAATAATAATAATAATAATAAATAGATAATAATAATAACCTAATAATAACAATAACAACACCACATCCCCATCATAACAATACATACATTCGTAAATTATTCAGAAGAGGTGAGTCTCATACACCCAGAGCAACACAATAGTAGAAATATATATGACGATCTAAGTCGAAAAGAAAGTCCAGCCTTACCGCCCCCTCTATGCCTATTAGTGAGAAATCCGTCGCAGTCAGAAAATCACCTAGAGTTTCAAGGGAGACTGCGACGGACCCTCTACTATGGCATATCGTCCAGTTTCGTCATCAGCCAGGCTCAGATGGGCCAAACGCATACCCCTTCACAAAACCCCGAATTCATCCTATTTCTAAAAATTATTATAGCTCTTATAATTAATCAATATTTAGTATAATGATATAATAATTTTTTTTTTGATTGAGTGTACAGCACAGCACAGCACAGGCACACAGGTCATTGCTGCCTATACCTTGTCAGCAACAACAACAGGGGAAGCCCCTAGCAAAAACGACATAAAAATCGCGCCGAGAGAATTAAATCTTATAGAGGATGATGTAACAACCCCGTCCCAAGGCCAAAAACGCTGCCACTTCGCGACTATTTTGGCGCAGAAGTGACTGAGCGCAAGGCGATGCTGGACCGGAAGTACGCAAACCAATTTATAACCTGCATAGTAGGGCAGAAAGGGAATCGCAACCTCACAACACATGAAAAAATTGAAAGGCGGCAACTCGAGGAGCAGCAAAAACGCGGCAAGATGGTTCTCCATTCCTGCGACATCGAGAAAAACCGATGGGTGTTGAAATTGGCTATTATATCCTATTCGGCTTTCACGAGGCAGGGGACCACCTCCAAAAGGCGACTTCTTCTTGCTAGGAGAGGACACCCTTGCTCATGCCGCACCCACCAACTGTGGGCAATGATGGTGTAGTCTTGACTTGTAGCGGAGCTTGGCGCCCGCGATTATTTCCTACCAAACAGCCTGCCAGCAAAGAAAGGAAACCGCGGACGACTGCAGGCTATATAAAATTCAGGAAGCAGGGAAGTACCCAGTCGCAGTCAGGAGGAAGTATTGTACATTTGGCCCAGGTACGTTTTCGCTGCAATGTTAGCTTTTTTTTCACTCTTGTCGGGGGGGGGGGGGGGGCTCGGCTCGTTCTCCGGTATTAATAATAATAATAATAATAATAATTAATAATATAATTAAATTGGTTTTTTGAAAATGGTTGTTATATCTGTATACGAGGACGTTTCAAATGCATGTTAGAAAAGGAAAAAAGGTACTGTCTCTCTCTGCTAAAGTGAAAGATGTTCTGACAAATCATTTGGCAAGGTGGTGATTTCCGAAGAGGAAATGGTTAAGCATATGGGGAAAAACTTCACGTCTGATTGCAGAGCATGGCTTTGCGAACTCTCACCGAATATATCATCATCGTAAGAGGTTAATGGGTAGGTTGTCGTGTCCGTATATTAAAATGGGTCAGAAAACCACAATACGACGATCCCCTCTGCTAAGATGCAGGTTCTAGTAAGTGGATTCTCATTTTCGAGAGCCAGATTAGAAAATATCCGAGTCTTAGTCATACCGAATTAAAAATCCAGACTGCTTGGGCATTTTATATGTATCAAGGAAAGCTCTTCTTATGTGAGCAACAATTCTATGTTGATAACGTTGTAGCGGACAATATGATTATCTTTAATTACAATTTGTTCTTTTACGATTATCTTTGGCAAACTGAAGAAGCACAAACCGCATAAAATTGTTATCTCCACAACAGATCTCACCTATAATAAAAACAGTTATTTATTTTATTTATAATATATGAATAAGTAAATAGTTGATAATAAAAAAGTTTTTAGAAAATAAAATAAACACTAAATGACAAATAAGAACTACTTTTTTTTGTCAAAGAAAAGTTATCTGATGAAACTATTGCTGTAACCATGGCAACCAACTGAGAAAACTCATGAATAAATATAAATAGAAATTTATAGGCAGAACCATCAAGTAAGAGCACGTATGCTGTTAATACGAGGAAAGGACAACGCCATTATTGAATGACAATTAAAATAAAGGTATTAGGAGGATTGAGATATTCAATATATAAATGTGTAAATAATTTAAGACTTCTAGTAATAAATAGAAACATTGAAAGATGGCAAATATAATAAATAAATCACTGTAGAAACTCAAGTCTCACAGCCGAAAGATGCATATCCCATTTATAAAAAAAAAGTCGGTATAATCGTCAATGGTTGCGGTAAAACGGACTTAGAGCTGAAAATATACGAAAAATACAAACCTGTAATATGCAATACTTATTGCATAAACCAGGTAGAAAATAAAATCGTAAATAACTTAATATTTAAACTAAACACATATATGTCGCATGGTCATACTCCCACAAACACATATAATACAAGGAAAATTAATCATTGATCTCACGATATACAGTGAATAAAATCTTTATTAATAGTAGTTCAGCTAGTCTATAATAAAAACGCTGAACACGTCAAATAACCACCCCTAAACGAAAAACTAACCACTTCTGACCTAAAAGTTTATGAACTAAAGGCAGCAGAAATTCGTGAATCTTCAAAGAACCAAGAGAGGTGGCAAAAGAATTCATCAACAAGACCTAACTCATAATACGATCTTAACAAACAAAAATTCTGACAAAAACAAGATGCTAGCAACATGATAAAGACTTGAAAAGGAAACCAAAAACTAAGAAAAAAATGGACTCAACAAAAGTAAAAAACCTGAAGATTAGAACTCCTAATTTAGGAAAACGAAACAAACAGGCATGAATTCAAAATGCTGAAACCAAAAAAGTAAAGTGGGAGTTGAAATAGAGACCTGAAAACAAAGATGAAGGTACGCACCAACAGTAGAAAGATGGCGTACAATAGAGAATAGTATCTATTTAAGGAAAGAACTAAACGATAAACAGTCAAAAACTAAGGCATCACACATAACGAAGAACAAAGTAAACGAATACAAAGAACAAGAGCGCAGAAAATCTCAATAAAAATTACCAAATCCCTCTAGAACTATTACAGAAAGAGTGCAGTCACGACTGGATATCTGTATTAACTAGAACTGCTATACGTCAACATTATAAAATATATAAAACTCACACACAAAAAGTTATAATCAATAAAAAATACACAATCCAATTAATTAGTTAAGAGAAATATAAAAAACTGCATACACATAATTGGAAAAAAGCACTATAATAAGCTGGAGTGGCACCTTAATTATATTAGATCAAAAGGTAAAATATAGCTAATACTGTTTTTAAAAAAAAGAATATTTTGTTTTACTTTAATTTGTTAATATACAGATAGAAACAAATAATAAAAAACGGTTATAGTAATAGAATCTCTTTACCAAAAAAGAGTTTTAAAAATTTGTTTTTCTTTGTCTTTTGTAGCTCTAAATTCAACCCAGTGGTCTTTTTATTGGAAAGTGTACCAAAGTTCATTGGGGAAATTAATTTAAACGTCTGTATATTTAGACGTGTAACAATAAACCACATCCTCAAGAAATTTCCTTATTAAAAACAGCAACAAACGAAAGGCCCCAATACATACTTATTCTTGAAGTTACATGTATCAAAATGGTTTAAACAGTAGAACAATAAAAGTACTCGCAGGGAACACACGCCAAAATCGACCAATAATTATACCCCTCCCACATTAGCAATCGAAAATACATGTGCGAAGGCACTTCCCTTCCAGTCTCCACCTCGAACGTCCCAAGAGTGAAACATTCATTCGATCTATTCGTTAATACGATGTTAGGTTAGAACAGTGCTGTTCGCGACTATGGGATTCAGCTCAATTTACATTCTCCGCGGAATAAAAACGCACAATGCGAGCGCTATTACTTTTTACGCCACCTACAAAGAACAAAACCAACAAAGAAAAAATACAAAAACATACAAAGACACAATATACAAAAAAAAACATAAACAACAGCAACAAAAACAGAAAACACCAAAGCCAAAAGACCTGAATGACAAAAAGATAAGAAACAACGCAAGTGCGTGAACAAGTGGAATTTGCTCACCTACAATGAAAACAGACCATACGTGTGACGAAAATGGACGCTTACTTTTAAAAAGCACGGTTGTCTTAACAAGATTTTAATTTCAAACACCAAAGAATAAACACAGGGCTTAACTCTTTATAAAAAAGCTTTTGCCAAATGCTGTGAACCATTGTCCAATATAATCAATGGCACGAATCTCGGGAGCAATAAAATAACACCCACTGGAAGAGTTAAAATCCAATCGAAAAATAAGACGTTACAAAGTACCACCACAAACCCAAGGACGAAACTTCTCGAAAGGAATACTACTCTAAGAGAGAAAGATGGTGGTTATAAAAAAAATACGCTCCTCAATCAATCTAAATATTCCAGACTAATTAAAACAGGGATTGAAATTAAAAAACAGATAACAAACAGTGAAAAAAAGTTTATATTTATATAATCCATCTTCTATATATATTAACACAGACCATTTCAGAAAACACTAAAGTGCACTGTACAAATAATCGGCCCCAAAGATTTTACCATAGCAAGAGACCATATAGCAAAAAAAAAACCACCACTTAAGCAAGATGAGGTGAGGTTACATGAATCTCGCCAAGGGAATCAAGTGTCTCCTCTCCTATATTGCTATAAACCCAACCCAGCCCCACCAACCCCCCTTGGAACCTTGGAATGACCCACCCAATACCCCTTAACCCTCAAAGTTTCCTAATGGCATACCCCTAAATCTAATTAACCTCTTAAAATGGATTAAAAAATAACAAAATAAATATAACAATACTAAGAAACCCAAATTTCCAATGGCGAATTAAAATATCGTGAATTCCATTCAACTGCATTTAAAAATAATTTTGATTCTCCCAAAAAAATAAACAACTATAATAATAATAATAATAATAAGTATCAAATAATAACAATAATAATAATAAATCAGATGTAACAATAATAATAATAGGACCATACTGCTAATTTTTCTCTCTCGCACGTCCTATATTACATCTCTCTAGACCTGTACCAAAGTAATAATAACCAAATATATGGCTGACCAGTCACAAAAAACTAAGGAAAGAAAATATCATCTTGCATATATATATTCCAATAAAAAAAAATTAAATTAGAAAAACTTTTTTCTGTTATATTAAAATAATAATAATACTAATAATAAAATAATATATAATAAACTAATAGACATAAATTAATTATTGAATATAAATCAATAAGTATATGTCTTTTAATGGGATAAGCCTATTAATTTTATCGTTAAAAACATCAAGCACGAGGACTCGCGCAGATATGGGACCAACGTACTGCAGTGAATATAAATTAATAATTATATTCAATATTATAATAATAATAATAAAGAAAATAACTAAATAATTCTCAATAATTACAATAATATATTATCATACATAATTTAACAATAATAATATAACAATAGTGACTCACTTTAAGCATTTGGTTGGTAACATGCTGAGATATCGATAATAATAACTAATATAATAATAATAATATTTAATAATAAAATAATAATAATACAATAATTTAGATAATACAGATAATATAATAAAACAATAATTAACTAATAATAATAAATAATAATTAGTTAATTAAATGATTATGAATGCAAATGATAATCAATCAATTCGATAAACTCACAATAAACACTAATATAATAGATATAATAAATAAAATCATATAACTTTAATATAAGTAATAAAAATATAATATACCAATTTAATAATTAAATATATAAACAAGATAGATGTAAGGTCTAAGAACAATTACTAAAATATATATATTAAATATTTATTCATTGTATAAAAATTACATTAATACAAAGTTACTGGTTCAATAAGAAAAAATATTATGAGATGGCATGGTTAATCGGTAGTATTCCACGCCCACTAAGTTTGAACACAGATGCTAGCACGCATCTAACAATCCTAACAGTTCAATGACCAGACAGTAAGTTTCAAATTATGATAATGCATACGATATAATAATATGAATAATTAATCAATAATGAATCAATAATAATAATTATATATATAGCCCCAAATTTTCTTTTTTTTTTTAATTCATCTTATTAAAAAATACTTTTAAAAATTATTTCCTAGAATAGAAGATTATCAGACACCATAAACCACTCACGTCAATAAAGAAAGCCTGGACGCCTCTCCTCCAACATTAATGAAAAGAATAATAACATAATCGTTAAACATATGCTATAGAAGAACATGCTTTGACATAATTATTCATCATTTTTATAGAAGAGACTCTTTCTTTTTAAAGATAAAAAAAATGTATAAACCATTTAAATTTTTATTTACATATTAAATATAAATACAATTACACAGTTGTCACATTAAGTTTGGATTTCACTGAGAAGCACTTCTCAAGTCATTAAGTTTATTAAAACTTATATTTACATAATATAGTATATATATATCTTGAAGTAAAAAATGACTCAGACTTGTGAATTTTGAAATACGTTAACATATACCCCTGTTCATGAATTAATAATAAATAAATAAATGGAGAAATGAATTAATAATAATAATAATAATATACTACTAATATAAAAAAAATTGAAACTTATAATCTAAATAAATTTTCTTTAATAATAGGAACATCTCTTTAAAAATAAATATAATTACTATTATATAATATTATTTACCAATGTTCACTATATATTTATTAATCAGTTAAACATTTTACTCGAATATGGCATTCACCTTATTATATTCCAGATAAATCAAGGTACGTACTTGGACACACAAAACTTTATTAAACTCATTTATCCAATTATTCACAGTATTTACTTTAATATAACACCGAAAGCTTTATTTTTTCATCTTAGTTATTTCAAAACATCGGAGGATAATATGACTTGATAATTTTCAATGAACTCGATATACTAATATATATATATATATTATATAATATATTATTTATATAATATATATATTATAAATATATATAATACTATTATATATATTATATAAATATAATATAAGTAATATAATTTATTTTAAAATCTCTTTATCATGGCATAACGACTATGATAAGAGATAAAATAGTCGATTAACATTGCTATATTACTACAGATTAACACATAAACGCTTTTAAAAAAAATCTAATAACACATTATATGATTAGTATCCTTATAACGATACAAAAACAAAAATAGATAATCCAAATTAACTATCACTAGTACTAACCAAAACTAGTTCACGATAGGGTCAGACCTTTTCACACCACATAGTTTTTAGTCAGACTAGATTCTTCATTCATTTCTTGCACTCATAATTGATATAAATTATATATGTATATATTTTACAAATTTGCACTTATCATATATGGATGATTGCAAGTCAGTGAGAAAAATTTCATACGATGAAGAGAAGAATATTTTTTTTTTTTTAAAGTTTTGATTTTATATATTTGTCCCAATAAAAGAGAATATTTACAAACTCTCTCTCTCTTCAATTAGATTGTTAAGAGTTAATGTATATTAAGATACTCAGCAGGACAAAAAAGGTCACGTTTCTAAGTATGAAGTTTACCGAATATATATATATAAAAAAAAGTTATAGAGCTTATTCTTATGGCCGATGGGTAAATATTGATAGATTTAGGATTCAACGCTAATCAATAAAATTGAAAAATAACATTGAAATCAAGACTTCATTCTTATCACTAACAATGTATTTTGCGCGTCATTTACAAATCGCCAATACATTACTACGTATCACTTAAATAAAAAAATAAAATAAAATAAACGTACACTGTAAATGATCAAAATAGTATTATTACATATCACACAAGAATATGAAGATTATCTTTTACTCATTATTATAACATTAATATTGCTGTTTACAACATTATTTTTAATACCATTTTAATATAACGTTAATTTTATTGCTTTCAAAATTATTTTTACTACCATTATTATTATTATAACATAATTTGTATTACCATTTTTATTATAACTTTAATTTTATTGTTAACCACATTATTTTTGCTACCACCGTTACATTAGCATTACTTGTTGTGTTAACCACATTTTTTTTATTACTACCGTTATTTTAGCATTCTTTTAAACCACATTGCTTTTACTCTCAGTCTTATATAGTAGTAGTTACTACACAAACTTCACAATAAAAAAAGAAAAACTACTGTAAGACCTTTTTTCTACTCTTAATCTCTGTTTTGTTTATTTATATTAGTTTGTCTACATATATTTCAATGTTGACGTAATTTTTTTTACCGTAAGATTTTTTTTGAGAACTAATAAATGGCAGACTTTTTTTTTTAAATTACAAATTGGATATTCAAAGTTTACTTATAATAAATTTATTTTTTTCAAATTTTCCTCATCTAAGCCATATAAGTACAATAATCAAAAGTTAAAATAGCTTAATATACATATATATTATATATATATATATATACTAATACGTAATGTCTTAATATTACAATTTCAAATAAAATTATATAATCCCTCATGGATTAACTATGTTAGCTACAGTGGCTGACTAGATACTCAACATATTACATTACCATAATTAAATATTTGCGATCTATTTATCGTAAGACTTGCTTAGTATCATGAACTCCTTATAATCATATATACTGTTAATGATGAGAATAGGAGTACATAACTTGTATAAGGTTCGAGGATCTCCTTTTATATGCCTACGGTATGTTAAATTTCTTTGGTCACTGATTAATATATTTAATCTACATAGATTAATTATATGTCTAACGAGTTAATTAGCTGCAAACTGACGACACTGAGCACTATATACATAAAATAATTGAGCGAAGCTTTTCTTTATGTTCTACATTTACTTTCGTTGAGCTCTCTAACACGGAGCGGTTTCCTCAGTTCAAGTAAAACGAGGGTTCCTCAAATATATCCAAATTGCAATATACATTAGATATATATAAATAAGATGTATATACTATTTTTTAGGTAGAAATGAAATTTGCAGTTTAATTCCATTATTATTATTGTAAAAATAAAAAAAATATATATATATAAATTATATAATATATATATATATATACTACATACCTATTCTGATATTATCCATCATAGTATTACTGTAGATCTATATATCGTAGTACCCCGTATTCTTGAGTACTATACGTCATTATATATGATTAATATATTAAATATTATTATCTGCACGAGCTAAAAAAAAAATAAAATGTATATATCGATTGAACAAAAATCTCATACCGTATATATAGTTTACTGAAACATTGTAGTAGTTTACACATATATAATATATATCATATATATATTATTATTATATAGTAATTATATATATATATATATATATATATATATATATATATATATATAATATATATAATATATACAATTATATATATGATATATATATATTATATATTATTATATATATATATTTATATATCAGTTAAAATAGTATAATTCATTTAAATAAATATTAAAAATATACAAGATGTTAACATGGGCTATTGTATCATTAAAATACATCGGGCCGAAATTCGGGGATCTCCTCTAAATCGGGACAGGTTTACAAAAAAAGGGACTTGTCCCTGGCTAATCGGACGAATGGTAACTCTAAACGATAGATAAGAGTAAGGAGTTATGTAGTGTAGTGACGGACAGTCCTGCAGTAGTTTAAATGACATCTAGAGCAACTAGGGGTATGAGGAGAAAGAAAGCCGAAGAGGGAAGTATGAGAGAGGGGAGATCACTAATGGAGGATAGTTGGAGTGACTCGATTAGCATGAAGATGGGAAGATGGATACTCATTAGATGATAATAAAAGAGTGCTTATGGAGAAGTGCTAGAGCAGAATATGCAGTGGATATAAAGTTGAGAGGAGCCCTGCAAAGTTTGTAATATATAAGAATAATTAATGTAAGAAAATATCAGAGAAAACACTCCACAAATCACTTACTTTCTTTGCGTGTTAGTCACAATGTTTGTTTATAGCATATTGGAATGTAGTGATAAGAAGGTGAGAGAGGAATATAGAGATTTTGCTGTTATATTTCTAAGCGTGCGGAGCGTGAAGACGGAGATAGGTCACTGAAAGAGGTGTTGACATTGTTTGCTAATAGCTTAGAGAGGCCGTGTCTAACTATGAAACATACAGAAAAAGACTGAGATCATGGTGGTAAATAGGAGAGAAGGAAGAGGATGAACTGAAGTAGATTGTGATAGACATCGAGATAAAGATGGTGTGATAAAATGCAATATCTATGTAAAGTAGATAATTTTGGTAAGAGGAGGAGGAAATTATAAGAAGATAACAGTAGGAAGCTCTGTATGGGGGCAATCTGTGAGAGAACAGGTTACCCCATAACTGAAAAGAAAACAAGGAGTATGGGAGTTGAAAAGGGTGACTATTCGACGAGAAGTTTAACACCTGATTCTAGCATATGCCAAGACATAAGTACGACCACAAAAGGTATAAGTAAGAATACAGTCGGCAGAGATGTACGTTTGAGAGTTACAGCGGAAATCTAGAAAGTCAGATAAAAGAAACTAAGATATAGGGAGGAGGTTGAGATGAAGCTATATTAAATAAGATGATGCAGCCAGATCTGAGGTGGTGGGGACACCATGAGAGGTTGCAAGAGAAGAGATGCCAACGAGTGAGATGGGAGTGGAGACAGTAGATAACATGACCAAGATAAACCTTAGGAAAAGATGGAAAGCTCATTGAGGACCACTGAGAAGCCATGAATGCTGTCGATTGCGGAGCTGTATAGATAGAGGAGTCCTAGTAGAGATAAAGGAAGATAGAGAAGACCTCTGGCCCAACGTTGACAGGGTCTTGACCCTTCCTGGAAGCGATATTTATATCTTATATTATATATATATTCATATTATATATATATATATCAATAATATATATTAATTATAGATTATATTAATTAATATATATATATATATATATTATTTAATATATATATAAATATATTAATATATATATAATAATATATAATATATATATTATAAAATCAAAATATATATTAATTAAATATATATATATATATTATATATATAATATCATATAATATATATAAATAAAATAAATAAAATAATATAATAATATATATATATATAAATATAATTATAAATAATATATATATATATATATTATAATATATATATAAAATATATATATATACTAATTATTATATAATATATTATAATATATAATATATATATATATATATATATTAATATATTATATATAAAATAATACTATATATAATAATATATATATATTATAATATATATATATATATATTAATAATATATATAATTAAATATATATATATACTATAATAAATATATATAAATGGAATATTTAATATTAATAGATGAGTGAGACAGGGTTGTGTTATGTCCCTGTAATTCACATAATTTGTATAGATGGGGTTTTGACACGAATCGAGGTGGGAGCAGAAAGGTGTTAGAACATGATGGAAATGGAGATTGAAGAGGACGTTGCACACCATTCATATGCGGATGATTTTGTCTGTGTGGCGAAATCTGAAGAGAGTTTGAGAGATTGGTAGAGAGATTTGGCAAGGTTTTTAAAGGAGGGGTTTCAAAGTAACGTAGCTAAGAGTAAGGTTAGTTGTGAGTGAGGCCAGTCCTCAGTGTGAAGTTATGTTAGATTGGTGAGCAGCTGGAGAGAAGTGTTCTGAGTTTAAATATTTAAGGTATGTGTTGGATGAGAAGGAACGGATGATGCAGAGTGTAGTAGAAAGTTTGTGAATGGCAGAAGGTTGCTGGTGCAATAAATCGTTGTGAATGTAAAGGGACTAAGTCTTGAGTGCGCTAGGGTCTACATGATGGTATGTTGTTACCTGTGTTATTGTATTAGATAAGTGAGACTATGGTCTGGAATAAGAAGTATCTATATAAAATTCAATGTGTCAGATGGACAATCCTCAGGGCGATGCTAGTGTGATAAGAATGATAAAATATGAAGGAAAATGAACATTTAGAAGTTGTGTGGTGTGAAGAAAGGGTAAATGGAGAGAATAAATGAAAGTATGAGATGGTTTGGTCATGTGGAAGGAAATGAATTATTTGGTTGTTAAGTGCGGAGTTACGTGCGAGTGGTTGGAACCGACTCGGCTGGAGGACGAAGAGAAAGTGGATTGAGTCGGTGAACGAATGTCTGAAGGGAGAAATGTGAGTTTTGTACATGCATCGAAAAAGAAGCATTATTAGGAGTGGAATGAGCGGGTTTTGTATTGGGGCATGGTTGTGGCCCCCTGGGCCAAGGGATGAACCCCTTACATTGAAAGAGTTTACATAGTGAAAATATGCGTCGCGGTACCTACGTGAAGCTATAGGTGCATATTTCTGATTGCGACGATTCTTACTAATTAATGGTACATATAGGTAAGGGTTGGGGATGATTTCGAACTTTTTAGCCGGTTTTGCGAGTATCTGAATTTCTTTTCAATTTTTCAGTACACCTTACTTATACCAGTCTTGGGAAAAGTAAGGAAGATGAAATAGAAGAACATTTTTATATATAATATATATATATAATATATTTAATATATAATATATATTAAATTAATATTAATATATATATATATATAATATATATACATATATCTATATATATTTAATAATATATATATATATATATATATTATATATATTCTAAATTATTAATATATTAATAATATAATTAATAATATATTATAATATTAATATTACATATATATATACTATAGTATATAGTATATATAATATATTAATCATATATATATTAAATATATATAATTAATTATAATATATATATTATAATATATTATAATACATACATTATTAATAAAAATGTAAATGTATACAATATCTTAATATTTTTTTTTATAGTAAATTTATATATTAATATAATTATAATATATTATAATATAATATATATAATATAAATATTAATATATATATATTATATATATATACTAATATAATATATATATATAATATATATATATATTATATTATATTATTATATATTATATCACGATGTTTAAGACGTGATCTCAAAGTAAGATCAAAAGTACATAGTTGGATAACGCAGCTAGCATTTGATTAAAAAAAGCATGATGTATATTAGATAATGGCCTTCAATGTGGTACTCTACTTTGTCAACTCCATTATCCAGAGGGTTTTTCTAAATGGTGTTACAAATCATAATCTGGATTAATGCCAGAAACTCAGCTAGCACAAATATTAGCTTATGTGTCAAGTCATAGATTCTCAAGTTAAAGTGGCTTAATCAATTCAACGTTAACATGACATCAACATCAACTGAGCATATACGAAAGATATCCAAGAAATCGCCTGGTGAAATCTATAATAGGACCCTCTCACAAGAAAAATTAGCCAAAATAGCATGTACTAAATATGCAGTTTCATGAAATAGTGACGATGACCTTTTTGATTTTATTTTATTATCGAAATATCAAATGTCGTCATCAGCGAAGATTTGCAATGGAACATTGGATGTTCTCAAAATATATTTCGCCTGTGTGATATAATCTCGATCATCGCGAATCTTACGTCTTCCGTTTCTGTCATAATATAATATTTTAAATATCAACTATCTTATATGATTAACCACTATCCATCTATCAGCACAGTAGCGAAGACTGAGCATTTTGGCACGCTCATATCATTCCTTCTGATTGAAATGTTTAATCACATTTGGGTAACTTTTATAAGGAAATCAGTGTAAGTGATGAATAATAGGTTTCCAACCTTATTAGCATTCATCATTTTCCTTAACTCAACTAGAGATTCTTTTATATATATATTATAATAGATGTATCGACATATTATATATATATATAGTACAATTCACTTCGAACACTACATTAAAAATATTTGTATAAGATAAATATATTAGGTATTAGTCGACAATCTATATATATAGTATAATAATATAGTATACACAGTAATTAACCTATTATTTTGAGAGGCAATCTTTAAGTTTCAAAGTATCGTAGATTACACGTATCGCGGATCACAGTATCGTCTAATGAGGTAAGCTAAGAAGAGTAAAGCAAGTTAGCCGTGTAGTCCGGATATCATGCTATAGTTAAATTTTTTGTGTTATCTGAGATCGAGTGTCGCTTAACGCCATATTTTTTGTAATCGATGGCCCATCACTGTATATCTGGAAATAATAATTTAGCTGAAACTATTTTGCTATATGATTATTGAGTATATTACGTAATATAATACCTAATATATATTATTATTTACGCCTACTATAACATATATACTATACTATTAGTCTAGAAGAATATAATATATATATTATATATTTAATATTATAAGTTTATTAATACTGATATAGATATATATATAATATATATATATAATAAAAATAATATTAAAATTATTAATATATAATTTGTATATATTATATATATATATATATATATATATATTATATATATATATATATATTATATAATATAATATATATATATATAATATATATATATATGATAAATAACTTATATACTGTATCATGGCATATCCTATATTTAACTATATATCTATACTCTATATTGTTAAATATAAAAATCAAGCAAATATATGATTATAATAATTATATAAAATTATATATATGCTATATAGTTCTAATAGAGAAAAAGTTTAGATTAGAGACAATAAAAGGAATGCTAATTAAGTAACTTTTAATAAATTTGAATATTTCCCTCATGTACGAGAGTTTTTCTGTTTTTTGAAGTCTTATTTTGCACGTCTTACGAGTAAAAACTGATTTGGATAAACTCAGATCCTATCGTTTCTATATGCGTAAGCTTGCAGGTTATCTGCACTCATTAAAGCCGTTCTTGCTAGATTCTTCTCATGTAGAATCTGAGAGAAAGCTTGTCTTTGGCTCTTTTCAGAGAATGAAATATTGTTTTGGATTTCACATTTGAGTGAGGTAAATGCTTAAAATCCTTACAATCTATAAATATGACTGCACATATCTAATTTATTCAGAAATATGAAAATTGTGTTTATGTAAGTGTTGAATCATTTTTATAAAGATTAGTATGTATGGATCTTTGATTCGCGAACATGCTCCTAACTGGTTTTGAAAATCAAAGAATATAGAAGCTAAACCTGCTAAGATGGTGTGCTTTTAATTTTATAACTTGTCTCACAAGAGGCATTCATAATTTACTTCATTATCAGAAAGCAGAAGTTCTGGTTGCAACTTCCAAATGTTTGAAAATGTTGCGTTGATGTTTGCTTGAAAACCCTTCTAAACAAACATTCACATTTCCAATATGATAAGAAAGCAAAGTTTGCTGTCACTAATTATTGGAGAATGAATGTAATACTTAATGAAAGAGTGATTGAGAATAAATTAAAGACATAAATAAAGTTAAACTTATAGCAAATTTGCTTTTTGCTTAAAGACTTGAAAAGATCCTTAAGTTTTTTTATAAAAGGTTAATATCCTGATCCATTGAAGCTCCTCTTTAAGCTTCAACAATGCTTTAAAAATATCATTAGGTCGTAACAATCCATCGAAATTTCCACCTACCTTGTGTCGCCCAACCTCGTGAGAGCTTTGTCCATTTGTGTCTGGCTAATCTCGACTCTATGTTCTCTTCAAAATAGTAGTTTTTCTGTGTGTGTTAGGACATGCATATATGTTTTTGTATTTGCGTGTTGGCGTAGATTGCAATGCTCCTGTAGTGCAATAAGTGTGACCTGAGATGAACATCTAAACCCGCTGGATATTTTCGCAACAGCTTAAACACGTCAAAACATTTCTTCATTGCTTTACACCATCATATCGTTTACATATCAAGAAGTCAATATTTTGGGAAAAATAAAGGTATGCTGACTGACAGAGATAGGAAACAAAGAAGGAGTTAGAGGCACGATGAAACCTATCCAAGACTGTTCCCATCAACAAATATTTAATCAAATACATGCCGCATGGACAAACACAACCACCACACCCTAAGGCCTGTCCATTTTCTTAACAAAGGTCAATATACTATATACGCCAAACTACTACCAAAAGTAAAATTTTAGCTAAGGTTCATGCTAAACCACAATAAATCTTTGATAAATTTTCTATGTCACTTGTACGAACAGCATTCCTACCCCGTTAAAAAACTAACTAAAACCCGCCTTTGGCTACGTCAATAATAGTACTATATAGCCAAACAATCATAACCTAGCCAAATCCTTTCCTTTAATGTTCAAGTGAGTCCACTCAAGCAAACCCCTGCGGGAAACCATTCAAAAATTTTTAAGCACTATTACAGAATGAATCAAGGTTACACGTCTTCCCTACATTTGTTTGTGTTTCTATAGAAACCTGTACGTGGTAAAGATTTCATAGCCTTGTATCATGTTCCCCATGACTGGGAGAATTTGAAGGGGACATTTGGCTAATAATGCGGACGATCCTGGCATTTGGATGCTGAGAGAGAGGAGGCGTTCGAAGAGTGGTGGATTTGGTTTACTGGAGGAGTTGGAGGAAGCAGGAATGAAGATGAACATACATGAAGAACAGAGATATCAACAGTAAATCGGAATAGGAAATGAGGACGGGGATGAGACTGATGGCGAGAGAGTAGGAGGTGAAGCGGTAAATACCTTCAATCACCTCGGAGCGGTGTTTTAACATGAAGGGGTAGGATGTGGAGAAGGATGATACGCGAGAATTGGAAAAATCTGGATGAGTTTAAAGGAGGAGTATATTCCTCCCATGATAAAAGTTACAGAAACATCGAATAGAGAGTTAAAAACAGTGATTTTTAGCATGCATAACTGACTCTCACTGCTGTACATCGGAGCGGAACATGGACACAACGAGAAGAGAGGGAAGTAGAATACCAGCGGCGGAGATGAGGATATTTAGTCAACTAATGATTGGAAAGAGTGAAGAAGCCAAAATAAGAAATACTACTACTGAGTAGTGTATGTTGGCATAGGTTGACACTGAGGGATGATTTGCGAGTGTGGTGGGATAGAGACTGGTGGGACATCTGGAGCCTACACAGAATTGTCGAAAATCAGATGTAATTCCGACACCATAGGCAGTATAGACCAGGGAAACCGAAGTAAGAGATGGGTCGCGAGAAACTTGGTGGAGACTACCTCTGGAGATAGATGTCCAAGCTACCCACAACTAGTGAGTAGCGCTGTAGGATGAGAAGAGCATAAATAGTGCGGAGAGGGGACGTCTGGAGACGATGCTTGCCGCGGCGTCCCTGACAGGATGATAGAACTCTTCGTCGGTAGAGGAAAGAAAGAAGAATATATGTATCTATATATAATATATAATATATATATATATAAAGAGTCATTATAAATACTTAAAATATAAAATATATATTATTTATATTATATACTATATATATATCTATATATATAATTATATAGTAGATATAATATAATATACGATAGATTGTGAACAACAGCCACTTCAATGCATAAGAAATCTTCACCACTACACATTATGTTCCTCATTTCTATTAAAAAACCTATACAGCTCTTAATTCTTGCTTATTGATTAAAACTATTATATATTTTATTTATATTAAAAATTTGTTTCATTAAAGTTAGAGACTTAAACCATCAAAAAATGTTTTGATAACTTAAATAATTTAGGGAGGGGGTCTATATATATTATATATATAGTAATATATATATATATATATAATTATATATATAATATATATATATAATTATATATATATAATATATATATAATCATATATATATATATATAATCACTTATAATATATATTATATAAACTACTACATTACAGTTACTATGAACTTACATCTATAACCTATCATACTCATTAATGATCTTAAAAAATAGAATAGCTCTGCTCAGGTTCTCCTTATTTTCCTCTTGTTGCTCTCATTTAGTAATGCGAAAGCAATAAAAAGCGTTCATCCTCATGCTCGAGTTGGAGGTCAGAAGGCAGGTAACACAATTCAGCTTCTTGACAATGTCTTGATACTTCTTCGAAGTTACATAAAATTTTCAACTTCTTTCAGTGCAGCAAAGAAATTTTTAAATTAAAGTATGAATATTTGTGTATTAATGAGGAAAGAAACCTTGAACTTTTTCTTAGAATTTATTAATTATATGACGCTTTCGATTAAGCTCTTCAATATCTAGAAGCTTTTCATACTTTAAACTTCTGAACTTTCTGAAGAAGGACTTGAGAAGGTAGTAACGGAGAAATAGTATGTAAATTTTCATCACATACAATATGTTTAAGAGTATGTAAATCCTTTTCTCTTGTTAACTTCCCTGCAAACCACGTTAGAGACAAATGGCCTACATATGCAAAGGGCAGATTTCGCTTTTTTTGTGTTCTTAAAAAGCTAAGCTTATCCATAGTACATTGGATCACATATAAACAACAGCTAGTATAAAATTCATTGTCAAGGAGTAAGAATTTCTCACTTCAGTACAAATGGAGTCTTTTATCCTTCACTATCTTAAATATTAGATGGTAACTGGTGATCAAGTTGAATTATTTAGAAAAATAATATAAATTGAATACATAAGGTAGGATGTGTTTAAAAATCTCGTGAAAAAGTTGTACAATTGCAATTTTTGTGTCTGATGTGCGAAGTCGAAAGTCAATTAATTTTGTATGAAAGTGATTGAAGTCAATCATTCACAGAGTCACAATTATAACTTTGTCAGTTTAAAATTTTCCGATCTCCATAATCTAATCTTGAGTTACGCGACACCGTCCGAACTTCCGACTTCACCGACTTTGAACAATTACCTGATCCACCGCTGCCGACACTACGCGGACTTCGCACTCCTCTTCAAAATTTACACAGACTCCGATCCGGAAATCCACCCTCTTCTAAAAACTAACCAACGACTCCCCGACTCGGTCGACCTCCGACTTCTAGCCGACTCCGACCGCAAACCCGGAACGTTCATGAACAGCACTTTTGTAACTATTCGATTTTATAGTCTCCAGGGCCTTTAAATGTAAGATTTTAGAATAAATATATGTAGGAGTAAGTCTTTCGAGGATATTTCCTTTTATATCTTAAATTTATTCTACAAAATTTATGTATAGAACTTTATAGAGAATATTATTTTAGTCTGTGCGGTGTTGTGTAGATGGGCTGAGTTGTATGATTAGCTTCTGTAATTTATGGGCATTGCTTATGTGGTATATCTTCATGTTGTGATTCTGTGGTTTACACCATATACTTTGATGGAGTATGCAATTTGTGCAAGGTGATTTTGTAAACTAAGGTGGGTAATTTAATAATGTTATTGGCAGGAATTAAAGTTGTTTTCAGGTATGTATTTTTGAATGTGCTTTATGTTTATGTTTAACATAAAAATTGGTTGTTTTTTTTTATGTATTTTTCTTTGTGTTATCCTTCAAATTTTTGACATAGCTTTTTTATAATCATTGATGATTTACACGAATTGGGATATTTAAAATTTCTTAAATGGTTATTTTTCAAGGAGATCAGCTTTCCATGTTATAAAGTAAATGGAGGAACAGATTTATAAAAACAACACAGATGGATCGAGAGAGATATCGTGAGAAAGGGTGGCGAGTTTAGTGTTTAACTGTGTGTGCGGAGTACTCAATGTATGTGTGAGGGTTTAGATTGTTGGTTTTTCTATATACTAGCCATAAGAGTGGTTTGGATGGTATCATCCCAATCATTGATTAATTACTAAAAAGGGTAAGATGAACTTTAGTGTGCAATGTTAAATTGCGAATTGAAATGTTTTTAGACGGTGATAAATATAGTTCATTCACATCCTCAAACATTTAGCTAACCTAGGTGTAAAGAGCACAAATAATAAATATTACGAAAACATCCAGATGTAAAGCAGTATTAGATCAAAACTATATTATAATCTATATATAAGCGATTATATATAACTATTATATATATATTAATATATATATATATATATATAAAACATATATATATTATAATATATAATATAATATATGATACAAAAATTATAGTTATAATCTATAATATATAAGTATAAAATATATACATAATATATAATAATATGTCTATATTTATTTATTAAGTATAGTTTTATTATTATTTAGTATTATATTCATTATTTTATATATTATATATATATATATATATAAACATATATATATATATATATAATATAAGCCCTTCTTCTAAACACTATTATTGGATCATACGCGGCTACAAAGGAAATACTAACAAAAAAATATATCGCAAATGGTTGAATACAGCGAAAAAAACAGTTCGCAATGTCGGAACAATGTTCTCAAAATGTTTCAGCCAAATAGAACGTTTAGGGTGAATAAATAGTGGATTTGTCGATGCTATCGAGTGTAGCATCGTGTTGTCCAGACTACGGCTAGCAAAAACATTACTACAAACTTCTCATATCGGGTCCGCAAGGCCCGTCAACATAGTGTAGAAGCTTCAAAGCGACGCTTCATGATCGTTTGTGAACCATGAGTCGAGCGATTTCTTTTGCGTGGGCGGTGGCCTTTATTTCGACTCTTATAGAGAATGACCTCAACCCTTAAAAGTTCTGAAAGGCACACACGTTTTTAATTAAAAAGAAAACAGAATTGACAGAAATAAAGTATTGAACCAATTGCTAAAGTTTAATAATAAAATAATAAGCTAATAAGTGGATTTTAATTGCAATATTAATTTATTTTAAAAATACACTTAAAAATAGTTTTAATAACGAAGACAATTTAAATTGGCAGTACTTTTGGGGCGTGGATTTACTTTCCTCTTTATAGAGATGTCAACCCTCGAAAGTTTGAAAGTCACAGAGTTTAATTAAAAAAAAAAAGATTTGGAACAGAAATAGGCACTACTCGAATTTTCAATTAACTAAAATTAAAAAAAGTTAGCTCGTTCTTGCATCTATTATTGGTATTAAAGTTAACTTTAAAGCCCAAAAAAGTATACTTTTATTGACGAAGACACTAATTGTTAAATTGGCGGAACCTTATTTTTGAAGAGGGGTCTTTATATGACGTCGATTGATGAGATGCCCATCCTCTTATAGTGTTGAAAGACAGAGTTTAAAAAAAAAAAACAGATTTGACAGAAATATACACTAAAATATCTAAAAATTAATAAGATAAAATAAAGTTAGCTCGTTTCCTGCATACTATTGGTATTAAATTAACTTGAAAAAAATATTTTTAATGGAGAGATCCTATTTAAATTGGGCAGTACTGCTCTTGTGCTAAATCGCTACACGTAAGCGTTAATTAAATTTTATTGAGAGTTACTACACATACACTACACACACACGACACATTAGGGATTGACAACACACACACGATTAATATATAAACAGATATCATTATTATATGATATTCATAGTAAAATTATATATTTTCAGATACTAGTATTTAATATAAGTTACTATTGTTTTCAATAATTATATATATATAAATATTATATTAATATATAATAAATATTATATATAAACAATATGACCAATATATATAAATATGCAACGTTATGCATTTAACGAAAGAGTTCGTACGTCTGGGAGCATACACATAAGTGCTTTCCATCACATGGTTCCAGGTTATAAATTCTTAAGATTAAAAACTTTTCGGGCAAAGTGTCACACGAAAAAATTTACGATTTAATACATATCTTCAACATAATCTTTAAATCCGATTTTATCGAACTTTTCATTTCAGCTATATTCCTATCCTAAAAATTTAATTTCTAATTTTCCCTCTACCGAATCTGCAGTCACGCGATGTTATAAACATCAAATAGTTTAAAAGTTTGTACGTGTTATTATTTAAGCAATTTTTCCTAATAAATCTTTAATAAAGTTCGATTCTTCTCCATTATCTGCTTCCAATTAAGCTTGTCATTTTTCTTTAAACTTACGTTTTCGAACAAAATGTAATGGTGACAGAAGCAAATATATATATTTTTTAACAATGTAAAGTGAAATAAATTATAAATATAAAAATAAATTACGTTAAGTAAGGTTATGATACGTTACGTAAAGGTATGTTAGGTTACGTTAGTTTACATAGATTTAAACTTTTTTTGGGAGCCTTGTCGGTTTTGGGTCAACATTATATTTTTTCTATGAAATAAACACATTCGGACGAGTTATTTGACTTATGACTTAATGTAAATATTATGATGTAAATGTAATTTGCGAAGTTTTTGAAAGGTAATAATGTGTTCTTTTCATTGGAATAAATATTTGATTTTTTTATTTCAAAATTTTCATACGTTGTTTATTTATTTTCTTCTATTTTATTTAGTAACGATGTGTTCTTTGTTTAACATAGCATCGTTTAGAGAGTTTTTAAAAAGTGAAATAGAGGCTTGCTATTTCTTGCAAGAAAAGACTCTCATTCCAAAAAGCAAAATATGCAAAAATAACCATAATATGAAGTTAATCTATAAGGGTGGCAGCAAAATAGTTTGGCGTTGTTCTAAAAAGATATGTCGGTATGAAATATCTGTACGGAAAGACACATGGTTCGAAGGAACAAAATTGGAACTGAGAACTATAATTTTATTTATATAAATTACTGGTGCAATCAGGAAACGCCGTAAAGTTTTGCAAAGGATAGTTAAATATTAACAAAAGTAAACAGTTGATCTCTCTCAATTCTCTTCGTGAGGTTCGTTTGTTTTATTATCGCTCGCGCAACGAGATTATGAGCGCTCCAGGAGCGGTCCATGCATGCACGCCAGCCAGCTGTGCATCTACCCTATGGTATTGTTTTTTTTTATTTAACTCAACAAAAGTAATTTAACCACAAGATAAAATAATTTTGAAAATAAAAAAAAATCTAATTTAATATATATATTTATAGGAGAGGTATATATATATATATATATATATATATATATATATATATATATATATATATATATATATATATATATATATATATATATATATATATATATATTCATATATATAGGATCATACGTCTTTGAATCACCACCTAAAAAAATCCATTTATGATCTATTGATCTATTGATTAAAGTCATATTTTTTTTACTAAAATTGTCATGTTTTACATACCCTAAATCAGTAAATCAGTAAATCAACCCACCCAACCTACCCTCCTATCCAACTATCTATTGATCTATTGATTCAAGTCATTTTTTAATAAAATTGCCATGTTTTACATACCCTAAAACAGTAAATCAGTAAATCTGTAAATCAAACCACTATTCAACCACTCTCCTGTCCATCTATGATCTATTGATCTGTTGATCTATTGATCTAATGATTCAAGTCATATTTTTTAGTAAAATTGTCATGTTTTACATACCCTAAAACAGTAAATCAGTAAATCAAACCAGCCACCCTACCCTCCCCATCAACCCTTGATCTATTGATCTATTGATTAGAGTCATATTTTGTATAACATAACACAAAAACTTTTTATTTATTTATTTTTTGTTTTATTTGCATTAAACATTTGTTTTTACCAAAATATTTATGCTTTTCACGTTTATAACTTTAAAAAATTGAGTTTTTACGTACCCTAACACAGTAAATCAGTAAATCAGTAAATCAACCCACCCAACCTACCCTTCTATTCAACCATCTATTGATCTATTGATCTATTCATCCAAATATTTTTTAGTAAAATTGCCATGTTTTACATACCCTAAAACAGTAAATCAGTAAATCAAACCAGCCACCCCACTCTCCCCATCAACCCTTGATCTATTGATTCAAGTCATATTTTGTATAACATAACACAAAAACGTTTTTTCATTTATTTTTTGTTTAATTTGCATTAAACATTTTGTTTTTACCAAAATTTTTATGCTTTTCACGTTTATAACAAAAAAAATTTACGTACCCTAACGTAATTCATTTTTAAGGTCTTACCCCTCCTTCGGAGGGGTAATGCCCGCTTACACACCCTTAGGGTGTGATCTCCCATCTGCGGATTCACACCCTTTCAAGGGGCGCATCCCCATGGGATTTCTCTCGGGAGGAGATGTGTTGCTTTAGGTACTTTATTACATAGTGAAAATTAACCGCTTACACTCCCCTTAGGGGTACCCCGAGATGGGTCTTTACGCATCTCTCTGGGGGTGATCTCCCCGTAGTGGGGCTCATCGCTGAAAATTGCTCGGTTGTGTGTCGTAAACATTGAGATTATGTTGATGAGTGAGCGCATTCGTGAAAGTTTTTGTATAAACATGAAAGTATCCCTAATGATAAGTCTATAGTGTAAGCCTAACGAACCGAAGGTATTGCGTAATGTTCCGAAAGTAGGATAGGTTAAGTTTTATGGACAATGTTAGTTACTTACTGTTGATAAGCAAAGAACTTTGTTAATGAAAACTATTTATTGGTGAGTTAGGCATTATGTTAAATATTACTATGACAATGTGAAATTAACGCTGATTTGTTAGAGATATGATGAGTTTCGTAAGATATTACTGTGTTAACTGACGATGATGTGTTAGAAACGTGAGCCTAGGTTAAGTTTTTGTTGAGTAATGTTAGGTTTGCTCGAGAATTTTGCTAATGTCTACGTTTATTCATAGTTCAAAATGATGTTATATTCGAAACGAGTGACACTTTGATGAAGATAGCGTCAATTCATAGTTCAAGATGTTGGTATCTTTGATAGATTGGTCACTTTGTTAAGGGATTTTGATAGATAATACTGTCTTAACTGGTGCTGATATAGTGGAAAAGTGGGGATACATTGAGTTTTGTATGTCCTATTAGCTTACTTACCTTGATAAGTAAGGAATTTTGTGGATGTTAGCAGATTATTCATACGTGAGGTATGTTAGGTTTGCCTTTGTACATCATATTCTTAGTTCAGGTTATGATATAGCTTTATTGATGTGAAAACTTTGTTACTTTAGCATATATATATTCGTTGGTTTGTATGATAATTAGGTAAAGTTATGATAAATATTTGTTAAATATTACTATGTTAAGGTAAAAATACCTATGATATGTTACAAATACGTTTGAAAAGGTGTGAACAGGTTACGTTCTGTGTGCTATGTTAGTTACTTTACTGTTGTTAAGTATGTAACTTTGTTAATGTTGACTGTTTATTCGAGCGTAAGGTGTGTTAGGCTTGTCGTTGTACATTATATTCTTAATGCAGGTTATGATACGTTAGCTTTATTGATGCTAAAACTTTGTTACGTTAGCATATATTCGTAGGTCAGTATATAAAGAACTTATTTTTATGTTATGTTTATCCAAAATGATACTCGAAATTATGACTTGAATCAATAGATCAATAGATCATGGAAGAGTGGATTTGGAGGGGAGTGCAGGGACGGTGGTTTGATTTACTGATTTACTGCTTTAAAATCAGTAAACTATTACACTTTACTATGATATTTTATTCAAAGAACTTATTTTTATGTTATGTTTGGATAAAACTTTGTTATTTTTATGTTATGTTTGGATAAAACTTTGTTATGTTTGCAATTATTCGTTGGGGATTATGATATTTAGGTAAGGTTATGATGAATTTTTGTTAAATATTACGAAGTTAATGTAAAAAACTTTGTTACGTTGGCATTATATTCGTTGTCAGTATGATAATTAGACAGGGTTATGCTAAATTTTTGTTAAATATTACCATGTTAATGTAAAATTAACATTGATGTGCTAGCGATATGTTTGAAAAAGTGTGAATAGGTTACGTTTTGAACGCTGTGTTAGGTACTTTCTGTTGTTAAGTATGGAACTTTGTTAATGTTAGTAGTTTGTTGTTATTGTCTAGCGAGATTATATGCACTTTTGAACTGATATGGTTCGTTCGTACGTCATATTCTTGTTTACTTTCTTCTGATTGGTTGGAAGAAAGAATCTCATTACATTTAAAGATTGTTTATACACTCTATTTTATTAAGTAGGACATGTCCCCGCATCTCTACGCTTGTTGTTGATATCTTTACGAGGAGTTTCGTTATTCCCAACGATGTGTCATTTATATTTATTCGTAAACCGAATGGAGACCGATACATTGCTTGTATTCCAGCCAGAGGTTCAAATAATAGACCCATATTCATTTGTGTTGAAGAATTCATCAAGATTATCGATATCGCAGCAGCATGGGTAGAGGATAGTGTGCGTCATCTGATGTATCGACGCGGGAATATCTAACTAGGGGAGACAGCGTGTGAGGTTCTAATAGAATAGATGCTGTTTTTTTGTCGTGCGACAATATTAAAAGCTTCTATGTACGCAACTATTGAAGACGCATCGATGGCGCAACCTTCTGGCGTTCGTGTATAGGTTTCACAGTTCGGACATCTGAAAATATTACAGCATTGCTTAAAATAAAAAATGAATTAACATAGCATCTTAACGATGTTTACATACTTGAGGACTTAATACATATAGCTTATGGTGTAATCTACGATATTTACACCGAAACATGTGGTTTCCCTTATATTGTGGTATACAGGAGTGCGCTAATAACTATCAGCATAGACGAGTTTACTTCTCTCTGGAACGAGAGAATGAGTGCTGTTGAACCAAAATATGCAGAAAAATGGTTTAGTGCTGCGGAACGCATTTGTACTTACATCCTTTCAGAGGGTGTTGAATTTCTGGAGAGATATATAGAACTTACCCAGCTTATGTTGAATCCTATGTCCTATGATTAGATGAATTAATATATTTAAAATAAAGCATATCTTTTTATATAACGCGCTTTTCAATAAAAATTATAGGTTATAAAAAATGAAAACTTGTTTTACTTCCCTAAAATGGTCGCTTTATTGGTTAAGTTGTTAATGACAGCTGTTTATTTGTCTGGTTGTTGTGTGTTAAGTATGTTATGTTCGTAGTTTAACTTTACAGAGAATAAAACTTTACTATGTTTGTCTTTACCCGTTAGGTATTTTGGTAGTTAGGTAAGGTTATGGTAAATTTAATTGACATGTTAGAGATATGTTTGACAAAATTGTGAATAGCTCACGTGTTTGAATGTTATGTTAGTTACTTTACTATTGTTAAGTGTGGAACTTTGTTAATGTTGCCAGTTTATTCATACGTAAGGTATGTTAAGTTTGTTGTTGTACATTATATTCTTAGTTCAGATGATGCTATGTTAGCTTTATTAATGTGAAAACTTTACGTTAGCATATATTCGTTGATCAATGTATAAAGAACTTGTTTTTATGTTATTATTTATCCAAAATGATACTCGAAATGTGACTTGAATCAATAGATCAATAGATCGGTGGCTGGGGAGGGTAGGGCGGGTGGTTTGATTTACTGATTTACTGCGTTAGGGTGCGTAAAAACTGTGAAAAGCATAAAATTTTTGGTAAAAACAAAATGTTTAATGCAAATAAAACAAAAATTAAATAAAAAAAAGGTTTGTGTTATGTTATGCAAAAATATGACTTGAATCAATAGATCAATAGATCAATAGATCATGGGGAGGGTGGGGTGGCTGGTTTGATTTACTGATTTACTGTTTTAGGGTATGTAAAACATGACAATTTTACTAAAAATATTACTAATAGATTATTAGATCAATAGATCATGGATGACAGAGGTGTTGATGGTGTTTATCATTTACTTACTGTTTTAGGTATGTAAAAAGATGACAATTTTGCATTAAAAATATGATTTGAGATCACGACTAGACATGAGAGTAGGTTGGGTTGTGGTTTGATTTACTGATTTAGGGTATGTAAAACATGAAAATTTTAGAAAAAAATATATGACTTGAATAAATAGATCAATAGATCAATAAATCAATAGATCATGGATGGACAGGAGGGTGATTGGATGGTGGTTTGATTTACTGATTTACTGCTACATGACAATTTTAGTAAAATATATGACTTTAATCAATAGATCAATAGATCACGAAGGGGTGGGTGGGAGGGCACTTACTGATTTAGTGTATGTAAAACATGACAATTTTAGTAAAAATATGACGAATCAATAGATCAATAGATCAATATATCTCGGTAGGGGTGGGAGGGCAGTTTGATTACTGCTTTAGGTGTGTCTCAAACTTTTCGATTCCCGTGGCCCTTGATCAATTCTAGGGCCACAAAGTCACCCCATGTTAAATTTTAAAAAGAACGTTTGCAATTTATAAATAGGTCTATTATTAATCATTAAATTACAATAATATTGCATGATTACAGCAAAAGCATTCCAGGATTTGCCTCTAATATATATATATATATATATATATATATATATATATATATATATATATATATAGTATATATATATATATATATATATATATATATACAGGTATATATATATATATATATATAAGGAATAAAGGGAATCTGCATAATAGTCATTAGTGGGATGGATGAGCCTGTTGATCGCCACACATTTTCGAAAATCTGGGAATCAGATTGGATACAGCCACCCTCATTTCGTTTTCTACATTGATTTTTGATCGATATTTAGTTTTTATTACAGCCCAGCTGAAAATCCAACTTCACATAAATAAGAAGTCGCAAATGGAATTAAATTTTTTTGAGCTTTACCGCTCAGAAGTGGATATTCATTTTTTACCGACATCCAAAATTTAATTCCATGACACTAAATTTTATTTTCAACAAATTGTCGCAAGACAGTTCAGTTAGATTCTCTTTTTCCTCAATGGTAAAGTCAGATGGAGCAGCAACATTAAATGGATCCTCAATCCATAAAAATTTATCCATATGATCGTTTTTAAAATATTTCTCAAACCCGGCAATAAGCTGTGATAAGTGTTCTTCAAAAATGGATTTCATATCACGAGAGAAATCAATCCCATTTGAGGTCAAAAAGTGTTGCAATATTGGAAAACATTCTTTGCCTCCATCTTCAAAATCGATTAAAATTTTTAAATGAAAACTGAAATACAATTATGAAAATGTTCAAATCTTTCGCGTCACCCCTGAGGGGAAGCTGCGTCACCCAAAGGTGACGCGTCACACAGTTTGAGAACCACTACTTTAGGGTATGTAAAACATGACAATTATAGTAAAAAAATATGACTTGAATCAATTGATCAATAGATCAATAGGTCACGGAAGGGGTGGGGAGGGCTGTTTGATTTACTGATTGATTTACTGCTTTAGGGTATGTAAAAACGTAAATTTGTAAGTTATAAACAAAAAGAACAAGAATTTTTTTTCCTTGATTTTTCTGAAACCATCATTTTCGAAATTTACAGACCCGATAACATATATAAGGACACCAACATTGTTGTTATACGAATGTTTATTAACTTAGCACCGCACCGGCTCCAGCACCGGTGACTCGGAGTCTTTTTCCGACTCCTTCCTTCTCTGACTCCGAATCCGTCTGCTTTCTCCACTTCTCTTTTACATTTCGTCCATTTCTTAGAGAGAACCCCCTCTGGGGGTCCCCAGACACCCCTCACGATCTTGAAACCATCATATTCCAGATATACGGGTTCGATAACATGTATAAAGATACAAATATTGTATTATTATACAAATATTTACTAGCAAAGCACCGCACCGGTGCCGATGCCAACTCCTCTGATTCCGATCCTGACACTTTCCAGAAATCCGACTCCGAATCCGCTCTATAAATTTCAGCCTTCTACGAACATTTCGACTTTTAGGGGGGGTGGCACCTAACCTACGGGGGGCGCACGGGGACGTAATCTCGTCTACGACGAGATTACGTCATCATTTATCTCACATCCAAATTTTAGCCCGATACGATAAGAGTAACCATGATATATATATATATATATATATATATATATATATATATATATATATATATATATATATATATATATATATATATATATATATATATATATATATATATATATATATATATATATATATATATATATATATATATAGGCCTATATATATATATATATATATATATATATATATTATAGTATATATATATATATATATATATATATATATATATAAAATATATATATATATATATATATATATATATATATATATATATAAATAATAATAATAATAATAATAATAATAATAATAATAATAATAATAATAAACACACATAATAATAACGTCAGTCGGTCTGTCAATCGGCCAGCCGGTCTGTCGGTCGGAAACTCGCTCGCTACCTAACCCGGGTAGATATATATATATATACGCAGAATCGAAAAGAGAAAGGATCAAATTGACACAATTTGACCTTGCCGCTAAGGGGGCAGCACCCACTTAGGGTACCCCTATCGACACCAAAACTCGGCGGTAATCAGTTTAACTCCTCAATTGTACTATACATGTTATAAATCAAAGTTTTATATCCAGATTTAAATTTTAAACAATGTGTTGTAAATACTTTATATATATATATATATATATATATATATATATATATATATATATATATATATATATATATATATATATATATATATATATATATATATATATATATATATATATATATACCTGAATAGGAAAAGCAATACTAGGGCCTTCCACATATTAAACTTTATTCGAAATTACAACGTTTCGGAAATGGCAATTTCCATCATCAGGTGAAAACACTATAAAATAAAACAATAATAATTTTAAGTACACAAAATTCTATAAAAATTTAGGTGATTAGTTATTTAAATATAATATAATATATATAGTACAGTATACATTAGAATCACTCTATGATCAAAATCAAAGGTTTAAATATTACAAAAATTGATCATAATTAGAAAAACAAAACGAAACGTCGCTCTCCGTCGGTAAACAATAAAGATTACACATCAAACAAAAACAAATAAATTATTCGAAATTCTATATTAATGGGCAACTAAATTAAAATGGAATATTAAAGTATTAACAACACTAGAAAAATTCTCAAAACTCACCAGACAAGTCTCAGACATCTTTAAGTTTCTTATTATCGAATGTAAACAAACATGAACTGTGTTGACTGTTTCCGAGTTAAAGTAGCTGTAGTTTAAATGGGCCGGAATCACTATTAAGAGAGGGTTTAATGTTGTGAATGTACAAGGTTTCCAAAATATGTAGGTTGGTTGGCGAATTTGTTTGTGTTAATATAGTGAAATTATTGTAGTTAAAGGTGTGGTCTTGAGTATGTGAGTGATCTCTAATAGAGGAATGGGAAGGGGAATTCAACCAAGTTTTGGTATGGGTAGAAATGCCTCTGTGCTCGTCTATCCTCACGTGGTATTGAGGTGCTGCCAATATAGATAGCATTACAGCTATCACAAGTAAATTTATAAATAATTGAGGATCGAAGAGCTGCAGGGACATGGTCCTTATGGTTGCAAAATGAAGAGATCGTGGATGAGG
>JABUQX010118260.1:35000-36525 GCA_015478945.1 Trachelipus rathkii
ATATTATATTATTATTATTATTATTATACATATTATATTATAACTGTATATAGCCTATATATATATAAATATATATATATATATATATATATATATATATATATATATATATATATATATATTATATATATATATATATATATATATATATATATATATATATATATATATATATATATATATATATATATATATATATATATAATAATAATAATAATAATAATAATAATAATAATAATAATAATAATAATAATAATAATAATAATAATAATAATAATTATTTTAACTGTGAAATTGACTTTTCATTCACATACAGCGAGAAAATTGGCATCGACGAAAAATTCAACTCGTTCGTAAACATTAAATAAATGCTACGACGAATCATTCCTTATTAAAACAAAAAAACTTGGCGCTAAAAGGCTTCAAAACCCATGGCTAACACCAGCTCTGCTAAACTCTATCAACCAAACACATAAACTCTACCGAAACTATAAAAACAAAATTATACCATTCCAAGTATATAACACATATGATAAACAATTAAAGGCAGTTTTTAAGAAAGCAAAAAGAAAATACTTCTCCAACAAATTCCAGGATTGCAACACAGACTCAAATTCCACTTGGGGATTAATCAATAAATTAATTAATAATAACAAAAAAAACTCAATGTATAAAAGAACTGAATTTAAACAATCGGATAACAACTGACAACCAACCAAAATAAGATCGCAGATGGACTAAACTAATACTTCGTAAACGTCGGTAAGCAAATCTTGAGAGACAAACCCCTAGTCAAACATCATATGAAACTTTTCTCCCAGACTACGAGTCTCATTTTTTCTTTATTTCCATCACTGTCTCGGAGGTAAAGAAGGTTATCGCCTTATTAAAAAACAAAAAATGTGATGTTCATTCTATCCCCAATCACATCCTCAAACTTGCTGCCGACATCATAGGCACCCCTTTAAAACACTTGTTCAATGAATCATTTTTGACAGGAACTTTCCCAAAAATATTCAAGACAGTAAAAGTGATCCCTATACCTAAAAAAGGAGACCTTTGCCTAGCAAAAAATTACAGACCAATAGCTATCACAAACACGATTAGTAAAATATTTGAGAAAATAGTTTTCAATCAGTTAACAGAATATTTTATAACAACATTCTCAGTGATTCACAATTTGGATTTAGAAAAGGACGCTCAACTGCTGATGTTCTCATTTGCTTAACCGAAAACTGTACATAAATATAGGCCAGTATTCCTCCCTGCTATTATTAGATTTCACAAAAGCTTTTGACAAGATTGATCTTGGACATACTACCAAGTAAAATGAACAAAATGGGCTTTGAAGGGACAAACTTACAATAGTTTAAAAGCTACTTAAAGGAGAGATCTCAATACTTAAAACTAAATGAAACTAATTGAGCCACATCAAACATCACAACTGGTGAAGCGGCACGAAACGCGAAAGCGTTTCACTGATAAATGCAAACGCAACACCCAAATCCAATCGTCCTAAATACCG
>JABUQX010118261.1:0-14966 GCA_015478945.1 Trachelipus rathkii
TTAATTAACAATAATTTATATTAATAATATAAATAATAATAATAATTAATAATATAATTTAATAATAATAATAATGATTTTTTCGTTCCATGTTGTCATTGTCATCTTTGTTAAAAATTGACTTTAATTTGATTTTATTTGTTTAAATTATATTTTAATTGCTTCTAAAAAAAATAAAAATAAAAGGGGAATTTAAAAAAAAATCCAAACCAAACCTAATCTAACCTGACTTAATTCATCCTAATCCACCCTAATTTGCCAAAATAAACTATGATAAGATCTGCTGCGATAAGAAACAGAACAAAACACATTTGAAGTTTTTTACGAAAAAGAAAAAAAAAGAATTTTGTAAATAATTTAGTATAAAATTTAAACATAAAATATATTATCAAACTACTATTTAATAGATATCAAATTCAACATGAATTTGAAAATGTTCAATACAGAGTTGGTGATTTTTTTGATTTTTTGAGTAAAAAATCAATGTTTTGATTTTTTGTGATTTTTTTTCAGTTTTTTTTGTGCGATTTCTTTCACGATTTCCGTGTCTAATTCTTGACTATAATTGTAAGATACCAAACTTTTTTTTAAGATCGATATAGTATTATCAGTTCTTAATAATTATTTCAATCTATGTTAAAAAATTAAAAAATCTTGTTAAATTGGCCTATAGTCTTGACACCGCAATGGAAAAAACAAAACCCAAACTAAAAGAGTGGGGTTAATACAATCCAATAGTCTGTATTGAAAATTAAAAAAAAAAATTAATATATATTATAAATAACTTCATAATGAGTTACAAACAAATTTATCTGATATTGAAAATCCGATAATTTTCCATAGTAAATAAGGGTCGGATATATTCTAAATAAGTATGTACCGAACCTGATCATTATTTGGTATATTGAAAATGTACATTCCAGAAAAAACAAGGAAACACTGTTTGAAAAACATGATTTTTTGTTGAACAAATTATTGTTGAATAATATTTGTTGGGGAAAACAAGTACACAGGGACTGCAGTTTTAATCTAATTATATTTTTAATTTTTATTCTAGTTTGGTAAGTTGAGTTTAACTGAAACCACTTTAAATATTACAAAAATCAAATTTAAATATAATTATGAGTTATGATATATTAATATGATATATAATATTAAAGATATATATAGATAAAATTATATAATATATAATATTTATATAATATATTATTATATGTATATTATAATATGATATAATATATATATATTTATATTATATATATATATGATATATAGTATATATATATAATATATATATATATAATATATTCATATTATAATTATATATATATATTTATATATATATACTATTATATAATAATAAATATATAATATTTGATATAATATGAAATAATATATATATGAATATATATATATATATTAATATAATATATATATTATATAAATGATATTATATATATATAATATATATAGATTATATAATATATATATATAATATATATATATATATAATATCTTAGGGGCGTGTGCTGGGCGCTGGATATATATATGTATATATATATTAAATATATATATATATATATATAATATATATATAGATATAATATATATAATATATGATATAATAATATATATATGTATATAATTATATATATATTATTATATATTTGATATATATATCTAGACGCAGTGGCGTATCCAGGATTTTTTTGTTCGGGGGGGCCAAACAAAAAATCGTTCTTTATATATATATAGATTAATATATATATTAATATATATATATAATATATATATTATATATATATATAAATATATACTATTATTATATATAGTATACTATATATATATATATATATATATATATATATATATATATTATATATATAGTATATAGTATATATCAAAAGTGGAAGGACGCCAGAAATATTAAATTTCTATGAAAACAAATGGGAATAATTATATAAGATTTACCTTAAAAATCATCTTTACCTTGATGTTAACCGTTTAATAGCCGGCATGAGAGTGAGCAAAGTCCCGAGATAACATCTTCAGTTTTATATGTTCAATATTTCGATATGTACGTTGAGGCAGAGCAAGTCCAGTCAAGTGCTTTGCATCTCCAATAGTATTTCTCAAGTAGCGTTTTCAGAAGTCTTAATGTTTGAAAGTAATGTTTGTTTTGCGAAGCAGTAGACACGGGTAAAATGCCAGTATTTGCAACAAGATGTAAATATTTGTGAATTGTGACTGCGAACAAGAAACTAGTCCGTTAATTGCTGTTTTTGGACGATCTGTGCCTGTGATGCCATGTTCAACTCCATAAAATTCCATTCTGCTGTTTTACTAAATCCTCATTGGGCTTTCGAGATGCTTCCTTGTAAAATGTTACGAGCTTTATCTTCTCATAGTGCACATTACACCGTTTCGGTATGACAAATTGCAAGGGATATATATAATGTCTTTATGATTTAAAAGCCTCTCTCCTAATAGCTGGTATTAAATCATCCAAAAATGTATGAAAAAATGGATTAAGCGATGAATATGTCTATGGGTCACTAGTAGGAAGTTGGATTCTATATTTTTGAATTGCTAATTCTTGGGGACCAGCAATTTAAATACCCAGCTCAGATTCAGATGCGCTTACAACATTCTTTAAAAAATCTACTGAAATTCAAATGTTGCATTTTCTGCTGGATGGCTTCAAGTTTAGTTTTAACTAGATTCACTTCAGTATGCCCTCACCAAATCAATAACGTGAATCTCCAATCGTTTTGAAAGAGTGTATGTTAAATTATTAGTCTGTTTAAAACAAAAAAGAAAATCAGAAAAGATTGCTCTATAAACATAATTAGAACTAGTAGCTTTTTCTGGACTGATCTCCGCTTCACACTTTTCGTTTGTTCTAAAGCTGCTATATTATCGGGTTTATCATCTGTTTTTTAAATAATAAAAACCGATTCCTGGTTGCACAGCGAGTGTCACCAACTTTCTTTTAATCTCTTTTTTGGTACTCTTAGGATAAAGTTCTTCTATTTTCTCGCTTCAAGAACTTTTGTCCTCTAAGCACACAATTAAAAAATGTACAACATTCTGATATTTCCAATAGCATTTCGAATATTCTGAACTTTTAGAGGCCGCCTTGTTTAAGGCATAATATTTATAGCAATTGCAAAAAGCATCTGAGTTATAAATAGGCTTGTACATTTTTCCTTTAATTACTTTCTGAAACACCTGTCTGACCTCGACCAGCTCATTGCTTGCTGCACTCATTACCCTTGTTCCTCTTAGAATATTTGATATTTTATAAATCAACGTTTTAGTACTTTTCTTGTCAATTAATTTTGCAGTAATGGATGATTCCCCGTAAAAATTCGATTCTGCTGAGACGAAACACAAAAAAATCTTCTTTTGACGGTTGAAGAGCATCAATATTCAACATAAAGCGCGCCACACAACGAACATTGTTATTTAAATTAAGCTACTTAGTCTGGATTAGTAATTTCACGTAAATTAGCTTATTATTTTATTAAGTCGAATAACTTTTAAGAACTTTTACCAAACGTTTCTTTCAAATAGGTGAATTAGAGCATTTTGGATCTGTGAAACTGGTTATAATTGCCATCTAACCGACTAGTTTTTAAATGTTCTGACAGAACATGAGGGTGGTATGTCCAGGCATTAGCACGATGATCTTTTTAAGAAGATCCCTACTCCGGTTGTTATACGGCCAAGAGAATTCGATTCGACACGAGTCATGACGTCGACGTAACGATATATTTGTACACAGAAATCGAGTGTTTTCAACAATTGGAATTAGCCGCTTTCTACTGTCTTCGCCCTCCCTTTTCTTCTGCTGTCAATCTGGCTGTCGATGCTCTCGATTTTTCATTGAACCTGCATTTCTTCAGCAAATCTCTCTCCACTCGATTTTTGTGATTATTTAGTTTGCCTAGTGTTTTATTTGAAAAAGATTCTATTGGCTTTTCTTTAAGCTTGAATACGTACTCCGGAAATAAAAAACACCCATGTTCCTGGTGTTTCTTGTACCATCTTCTCTGGTTTCCAAAAACAATACGCAATTTGAGCGAAGCAAACCAAACCCCAGTTTTTTATCAGAGTAAGCATAACCCACTTGAATGAAACTATTTTCCCAACCTTTGCCTTCGCTAGCAGGGGAAATATATGTTCTTGAATTGGCTTTTCCAGAGATATTTTAATATTGTCTACTGTTTCGCCTTATTGCTAAATACCTCTCATACCTTGAAGATTACCAATTATCGCTTAATTTAAGTTTTAATTTAGATTAATTTAATTTTTAATTATTTAATTTTTAATTTTTAATTTTTAATTTTAATTTTATTCGTTTGAATTTAATTTAACTCTGCACTGTGATATTATTAACGGATGATGATACTTAAAATTTTTAGTGGGGCTAAAAGATTTGTCGGGGGGGCCATGGCCCGCCGTTGCCCCCCCCTGGAACGCCACGTGATATATTATATATATACGAATGATATATAATATATTTTATATATATATATATATATAAATATATATATATATATATATATATATATATATAGATATATAGTATATATATATATATATAAAAAATAAAATAGATAAAAAAATCATGATTTTTCGATAAAAAAAATTAAGGTGAAAAAAAACACTTATTTATATAAATTGATTTTTTCCGTGCCATCCATTATATAAACATATATTAGTATATATATATATTAATACTATATATATATATATATATATATATATACTATATATATATATATGTATATATATATTATATAGTATATATATATAATATATATTAGATTAATGTATATAAATATAACATATGTATGTGAATGGTGATCAACTGAACAGTCCTCGGTGTGACGTTAAATATTTAGGATATATTTGGGATGAAAAGGGAACGGGAGCCAGTATGTAGTAGGGAAATTTTGAATGGTTGGAAGGTGTCTGGAACAATTAAACTCTTAGATTATGTAAAAAGGACTAAGTCTTGAGTGCGCTAGGGTTTTACATGAGGGTATGTTATTACCTGTGTTAATGTATAGTAGTGAAACTATGGTCTGAATAAGAAAGTGATAGATCTAAAGTACAATGTGTTTAGATAGACAGATCTATAGGGGTAATAGGTGGTAAGAAGAATTTGATTTAAAATGAGGAGATGGAACGATTAGGGAGCTGTGTAGTGTGAAGAAAGGAGTAAATGAGAGGGAAATAAATGAAAGTAGATTGAAATGGTCTGGTCACGGTGGAAATAAGGATGAGATAGTCGGTTGGCTAAGCGGATGTATAGTGGTGAGTATGCTGAAAATGCTGGGAGAGTATGTGTGAGTGAGTATGCTGGGAGACCGACAAAAAAATGGATTGAGTCACAAAAGTAATGCCTGGATGAGAGGAATCGTGAGTTTGCTAAGGGCAGAAGTTGATAAGTTGCATAAGTAGGAGTGAAACATTGGTTATAAGAGGGGTATTGTGGTATGTATGTGTTGTGGCCCACCTGGCCAAGGAATGAACCCCTAGAATTGAGGATGATGCTATAGTGAGGGTCCATGCAATCCGTAAGCTCTTAGGTGGTGGATTTTTGCTGAGTCGCGTCAAGCTGCTCACAAAGCGGTATAAAGGGGTGTTAGGGCTGGTTTTCCTTTTTCGACTTCGTCATATTCTTTCTACTTAACTATTCTATTTTCTTGCATGTTACTCACCTTACCCCAGTCTTGGGGGAAGAAGGTGGAGTGATTATATATAAATATATATTATAGATATTTATATATAAATATATATTATATATATATATATAATATATAATATTATATATATTTTTATATATAATATATATATATTATATATATATTTATAATATATACCTTACAAATATTTGTGAGCATAATTTGGGATGAGAAACCGGGGTGCTTTAAAAAAACTACGCTTGAAGCTTCGTTTATTGGGGACGGGATTGCCTATAGTGGTGTTAGAGCATGCGGTTAGCTTGTTTAAACTATGCGACGCGTAGTCCAATGTTCGAATCTCCTGCTATGGAGAGTAAGATATCTCCTGTGACTCGCTTCATTTAAAATGCCAGGCCTTTGAGTGCGTCAGCAATTATTTGGAGACGAAGATAAACCGGTTGAGCTTTAAAAACTACGCTGAAGCGTTCTTATGGGAACGTGGATGGCCTAGTGGTTAGAGCATCCCGGTTATTGATAACTCTGCGACGCAGAGGTCAATGTTCGAAATCCCGCTGATGTTGGAGAGGTAACATCTCTGTGATCTTTCATTTTTGAAAATGAATGAGTCCACAGGAGATTTACTCTCCTATCAGCGGGATTCGAACAGTGATCACCGCGTTTGGCAGATGGTTACTAATACCGGCATGCTCTTTAACCACTTATGGCCGATCTAAGTCCCCAAAAGAAGAACGCTTCATTAGCGAGTTTCTAAAGCACCCGGGTTTCTTCATCCAAATTGCTGTAGTACTTCAAAGGCCTGGCCCCCATTTTTTATACCAAATTATCCAAACTTTGAAACTAACATAAGTTTTAATAATTTTTGCTTTTTTTTTTTTCAAATGTTAGTTTATAATATATCAGCTTCTGAATGGGAAGTTCCCAGCTCTAGGAACGAAAGCTCAAGTAAATATATATTTAAATAACTTGTAAATTAAATAATTTCTCTTAACTTCAACCTTTGTGTTGATAGAGGCGGCGTTCATCAATTTCATCAATAAGGCCCTGCCTGACTGGGTAAAATATTTGCGACTATATTGAGGGTTTCTTTGTGTTTTCCAAAATTATTATTAATTATTTTATATATTATTACATAGTATAATATATTATATATATATTATATATATATATAATTATATATATATATATTATATATAATTATATTATATATATATATATATATATATAATATATATTATATATTATACATAATATTTATAGTATATAATATATATATTATATATATAGTTATATATATAATCATATTATATATATCATATATATATTATTAATATAATATTATATATAAATATATATATATATATTATATATATAATATTATTGCTCTTATGCACGAGAAACACACTTTGCATAAAAAACCACAAGGAAAAGGATATCACCAAGCACTTTCGTGCATTTTTACCCACATTATGCAAGTGGTGTAACTTACAAAGAAAATTTTACAAAAAAAAAAAAAAAAATCAGTTAAAATTGTTATTTAAAAAAGTCACAAATCAAGAGTCCACCAAAAGTTACAACCAGTCAAAGAAATTTTTTTGGATAAATTCTGTGATATTTATCTGTGATAGCTTTGTTTAAATTGCTTATAGTGTTTCAATTTTTAAATTTGATGGGTTGTTGTTGTTGTTGTTGTTGTTGTTGTTGTTGTTGTTGTTATTGTTGTTGTTGTTGTTGTTGTTGTTGTTGTTATTGTTGTTGTTGTTGTTGTTGTTGTTGTTATCATCATGATTGACACTATTATTAAATATAATTTAATTTTTTTTTTTTTTTAAGACATTAATGGTTTATTGCCTTCTCTATTGTTGCAATTGATTTGTTTAATTTTTCGTTTTCTGTTGTTATTTACATTATTTTAATCTCATTTTTAATAATTTTTACTGTTTTTTTTTAATTCAGATGTTGTTGTTATTGTAGTTATTTGCAGTTATTTAATTAATTCTGATTTTTCTTTGAATTAATAAAAAAAAAATTATTTGGTTGGTTGTGACTTTTTATGGAGTCTTGATTTATGACTTTTTTAAATAACAATTGTTTTAACACGAGTTTTTTTCTAGTTCTGCTTTTTGTAAAAAAAATTTTGTTACTACGTCTTGAATAATGTGTGGAAAAATACACGAAAGTGCTTGGTGATATCCTTTTTTTCATTTTCTTTTTGGTTATATTATATATATTATATATTATATAATATATAAACAAATAAATATATATATATTATTATAATAATATTATATATATTATATATATATAGTTATAATATTATATTATATATATATATATATATATATATATATATATATATAATCTTGATGGGAATATAGAAGAAAAATAAAAAAATATATAAAATACTTAATTTAAAAATCATCCTGATGAAAGAGCTTCTACTCATTTTTTTTTATTCTTACTAAATAAAAATTACTTTCAAAATAGCCATTTGAGTTTTCAATATTGAATATTGAAAGTGACTTTGACCTGAAAAAGAAAAAAGGGGAAAAAAAACTCTTTAACCTTTGATGTCCGACGTAGTTCGATCTCGGCGAATGTTGAAATGGAACTGGGAGTGACGTCATTGATTCGCCATCTTCGGAATCTTTCGTAGTGACCGTCAAAGACGGAAGGGAAAAATGACATCGAAGTCAGGAATGTCGAAGGTCTAGGCGGTATGTGGTTCAGATTATTTTCAAATATGATGTCCATGTTGGGATCCGAACCCGACATAGCTTCACTTTTATTCAAAGATTATTCTTCACCTTCAACAACCAATTATACTGTTGAAATAATAATAATAATAATAAAAATAATAATAATAATAAAATAATAATAATAATAATAATAATAATAATAATAATAATAATAATAATAATAATAATAATAATAATAATAATAATAATAATAATAATAATAATAATAATAATTCACCATACCTTTACTTTGATAATAAAATACCTGTATCAAATAAGATCACCTACCATTTAGTTACTTTTTATACTTAAGTTAAATGTATGACCTTGGGAATAGCAAAGCAATTTCAACTTTATTATTTAAAAAAATACTTGCATAATATAAATGAAACCATCTAAATCGTCAGCGCTGTCAGCATTGATCCTTTAATGGATAAAATTATATTATATATAATCCACATTTAAATTTATTTTAAAAGTTGAAATTTTGAAATCATAAAATTAATTAAGTGATTTACTTTTTTCCTTTTTTTTTCATTACTGTATATTTTTACTGCTTATTTTTGATGGCAAAACATAATCTTATGATAATTTAATAATAAAATATATCTAAAATTGGTGAAAATAAATAAAAAATCTCAAAAAATTTTATTTTTAAAATATATTTAAAATTGGCGAAAATAAATGAAAAAGCGCTTAAATTTTTATTGTTAGATTTAAAAAACTAGTTCCGTTGTTTAAATTTGGAAGAGCGTAATTATTTCACGGTTTCTAAAAACAAAATATTTATTTGCTCTTTTTTTGCCGACTAATATTATCTGCAATTGGATGCTGTTACCGCTCCAAAACAAATTTAGTTGCAGTAAACCAAAAAAATTAATTCCTAATTCTTTAATGGTGACGTCAATAAGTCGAAAGTGAACGAATCCGGTTGGGTCTCTTCAGTCTTCTGTAACTTTTCGATGGTAGAGAAAGGATTATTTTTATTCCACAACTGATCACCATTGTGTGGGAATAAATTATCCGTTTGTTAATCCCACTTTAGTTTGATAGTTGTTTCTCTCAGGAGCATAACTTTCAATCAGGAAAACTTTGACAGTCTCTCTTGTCTTTTCGCATATGGACAAGTATTTAATTCTTGATTTAATAATAATTTTAATTTTAAACATAGGATATTTATTTCAGTTCTTTATTTCTTTGTTTCAACATAGTTTTAGCAGTGGAATCTGTTATTTGTTTCTTTTTATTGTTCTTTTTTTTTAATTCCTACATCAAGTATTAAAACAATATATTCAAGGCTGAGGAGCCGGTAATTTTATTGCCATCTCCAACTCTGACTTCAGTATTTCATAACAACAGGCTTCGAACCCAACTCCGGTTTCATCATTTCAAAACTGAACCTTTTCAGCTCTGGACTTGGCTTCGACTTCAGTCTGGATTCGTTCCCATTTACTATATTATATTTTTTTTTATTCAAGTCCGGCTTTGACTGCCCCACTAAAAATATTGACAAAATATTCTTTTGCTCTGTCCCCGGCTACACTAAAAACCTTTTGACTCCGCGGCTGAGGCTCCCAGTTCCGCCTCCGACTCCTACTCCGACTCCGACTCCGACTCCGACTCCACAGCCCTGGTAATATTAAATATAATTACGAATATTATAAGAATCTTACGAAACAAACAAATAAATATATATATAGTATATACTATATAATATTATATATATATATTATACTATCTATATATATGTATATAATACTATATATTAAGTTATAGTTATATATTATATATATATATATATACTATATATATATATTATATATAATATATATAATATATATATATATATATATCTAATAATTCCAGGACTCATCGTTAATAAATCCTTTACGTTATTTCTCTATCACATCATAAAATTTTTGGTTAACTTTTTACAACTTAGTTTTTAATGAAGATTTTTTTATATATGTTGGTAAAAAAAAATTTACTTACATTAATGGTAATTAATATTAATGGTAGTTGAAGTTTTATAATGTAAACAATATTACATTCCTTTATTTTATAATATTATAATTATATATATTTATATGGCGCGATATGGATTTTTTTTTGACTTCTCATTTTTTTTTTTTTTGTTCTATCCACAACACCCGCCTTTATCCCAGGAAGGGTCAAGTCCACCGTATATGAACCGATGTCGCCTAACGCACGTCCTAATCGAATTGTAGAGGTCATTGTCAGCAAGTGTTTTTTTCTGTTGTGATTGTGTTCTGAGGCCCTAGTGAGGCAGTCGGCGAAATCACTGGTCACTATTGAAGACTCTCGTCTGATCTGACTCGACCCTGTAAATCTCTCCTTGGCTATGATCCTTTTTCCAAAACTCCATCTCCCTCATCTTTCTGGCCAAATCGAACGGCAGGGAGTGAGACCTTAATGGGCCATGTGCTCTTCTTTCAGTAATGAGTCTTAAGTTCCACATACTACAACTTATCATTTTGGTACCGAGTCACTCAATCGAATGGTAGGTACCGTGATCGTAAGAATTGATCAGTATCACGGCCCACTCTCTATTCCTATAGGAAAATCTCTATTCTATATCTTTCCTCTTGGTCTCGTTATTTCCCTAGGTACGTTTATTATTATCTCATTAGTACATATATTAATATTCTTATAATCTGATCTATCGTTTATGGCCTCAAACTACTCCTATATCTCTTGTGAGCATTCTCTCCCAATGAATAATAAAGTTGTCCCCCTCACCATAATATTTATATAATCACTATATATATATTCAATTTACTGGCTGCTAAATCCATTATATTTAAAAATTCATAGAAAGAGTCTTTCAGTCTCATACAGTCGAGCTATTACTCTCTCTTATTTTTCGTATTTTACTCTTTTCTTATTTCTTTCGTGGATTGTCTACTTCTTTCTATACTTATTTTCACAAATCGTTATCTGCTTACTCTAAATACAACAGTACTACATAATACATATTTATTCACTCACTCCTACACGTGTTTGTAATTTTTATTTTTTTTACTGTTACATTTTTTTGTTTATTTTCATCTAACAGGCCGCGGTACTTCTGATGTATTTACTAACTTCATATACCTCTCCTCCTCATAGTTTCTTGTGGGTCGTACTCCATGTCTCTGCTCATATTTAGTAAAATCGGTGTTAACACACTTACCCAATATCACCCTTTTTCATTTTCCACACCGACACTCATTTGTTCTATCTTTCAGTATGAGGATATCAAGAGATTACCGATAAAGCGCTAAAAGATTATATTTAGCTATCCTGCTTGTGGTCTCATGAACGTATGATCAAAAGAAATTAAGGACAAACTACTTTCCACCTCAAATATTTTATCATTTCTTAACCAACCGATCGGGGGTTTAACTCAGTCCCCTCCGCCTCTATTCTCAACTCTCTCACCTCCTTCTTCTCTACTGAGCTACCATGATCTCCGTCTTGTTCTGTGTTTATAGTCAATCCGGCCTCTCTCAGCCTGTTGGCAAAACTTATCACTACCTCTCTCAATTTGGCAACTGTCTCCTACAACATCTCTTTTCGTTCCACCTAGCTTACGACGGGTAGGTTAGGTTCTATTATCGGTTCGCGCAAGTCCTATTGTCACCCATAAAGACAAATTAATAAGTACACCGTGGTCCTAAAGATCTCGCGATACTCTCTCAAGACCATCTTTTCACCACAATCCAGATACGAGATTAGGTGGATACAAAATGATTGGTGACAAACGCTTCCATTTGTTTCTAACTTTACCTGTTCTGACCGTCGAAACCATGTCCTTCGATTCTCAATTCTGTTCTTAATTACATTTTATCTTCATTCTGGGGTTTCAAGAACTCTCCAGAGCTGCCTTTCAACTTCTACCCCGCACTAGCATAATTCTCTCTTCCAACACTCTCCATACAGTCTCTCTCTCTAGGCACTTGAATCAAAAAGCTTTCCTTCAGAATCTATTGAAAGCTATATATTGGGCTACGTTTGTTAAACTGGTCCCATACCTTTTTTTTTCCAAGGAGGAGATTCTCAGAAGCGAACAAGAGATCCGACCCCGTCGGGTGCTTCTGTTCTTTTCTAATATCCGTGCTGCTCTTCCCCCAGTTTGGGCTCTATCTATTCTCAAACCTTTTCTCTAAAATTCTCTCATATGTTTTTAACCAGATGGGTTCACAAAGGAAAATGCCCGCTATAGTGTTTACAGTCTCGCCTGTGTCCTCCTTTTCTTTGAATATATTGGCACTATAATTGACTTTCCCCTCCTTCTGGTAATAGGTACTTCACTCTCGTTCCAACATCTATTAAACAGTTTTTTCAAAATTTCTTTGGGGCTTATTCATTTTGTGGGCTCTCCTCCTCTTGTTCATTAACTCATTCTATGGGTATCATTCATTCATCTTCACCCGGTGCCTTACGCGTTCTGCAATCGCTTTCAGAGGCGCACCTTCTAGGGCTAATTCTTCCATTAGTTAAGGTTAATCGTTATGCGTCCTACCTCCTTCCTCACGCTTACCTCACCGTCTACAATCTCTTCTTCTTCTCCTCCTCCCCCCTGAGATATCACATTTAGCAGTTTCACTGAAGTGCTCCGTCCATCTCCTGTTTGTGTTAATTGATTTCACCACACCAAAACTTCCCTTTGCTTATCCTTGATGTTGCACAATTTCCCTCTTTGATCCTCCATAAGCTTTTTGTCAGACCTACAATCTTCTTCTTCTATACCGGAATCTTAACTTCTGGCCCTTTCAATTACATATCTTTAAATCCCTACACTCTCTCTTAAGGCCCTACCCTCGATCAATTAAGTATTCTTATCTCACAAATCCAATATAGCATTTTAATCTATTACGCGCCCGTATTAATTCTTTCTTTTGTTGTCTTATGTTTCCTTTTCTCTCAGTTCAACTCTTCTTATTTTACCACTATTTCGCCCCTTCTTACTCCACTGATTTCTTGCCTTATCTCAACATATTATACTATACTTATATATGTTATGAGATATGAGTAAATCCGTTGTGGTTATCTACCCATGTAGTTAGTTTGTACAAGTTCTATTTTTTATCAGCCACTTACTATTAATCAGTCATCAATTACCGTTTTTCTTTCCTCTTTATATTGCCTTACGGTCCTGTTAGGTATTCAAACCACTATCGTCCTCGAGGAGTCCACCACTTTAGTTGTGTCTTTTCTTCGGTCTACTCCTACCATCTTTTTCCTAGAAGTCTTCCTGCTGTCTCCTACTCTTATCGGTGTTCTTGTAAAATCTCCTCCTCTTCCAATCTCCACCATGCTCTCCTGACGTGCCTTCTAATTGGTGCGTATCCTCCTTATGTTTCTATTGTTTCTTTTTATTCTTCCCTTGTAATCTTCCTACAAAAATACAACTTTAATCACATTGCCTCTTTCTTTATCTGGAGAAGCGTTGACGGCTGACTCAATAACGGCAGGATGTTCAATTAAATTCCGACCTCTAGCATCCATTGTTGATTACTTGCCAGGTTTTACTTTTTAACATTTTTTGTTATTTTACTACATCTGTTCTAAAGTTAGTCATAGAAAAGAAATTTAGGTAATTAACAATATAGTATATATATATTAACTATACCTGATTAATATTATATATATATATATATATACTATATATTATAACAAAATACCCACACTATAATATATATATATATTCAGTTGACTTGGAATATCTGTTTACAATTTAGGGAAATCATTGCAATTTTTATTTCATAAATTTTTTCCTTACAGATATTTTGCGAGAGATACTCGCAAATATATGAATCAACCATCTTTCTTTTGGTTCATTCCTTTTTGTTTTAAATTTTAAAAAACTCCACGTACTTTCCACCGTCATGTTTTTGTTTCACCCATGCATATTGGATTAATTAGCACACACCCGAAAGAAAATAATTAGTATATTATTTTTGAATCAAATTGAACTTTTCTTAATCTAATGCATAGAACCAGGTAATAGAGCGAAGTTTTAGATTAATCCTTTCTTAATCTAATATTTAACTTAACCTAACCTATATCTTAGCACCTACTACAACTAACCTAACCTAACGCTAAACCTAACCTGAACCTAACCGAGGTACCTAACTAACCTAACCTAATAACCTACACCTAGACCAAAACCTAAGACCTAACCGTAGCCTTAGTCCAAACCTACCTGACTCTATCATAACATTGCAATAAAAACGTAACCGAGTAGAAAAAAAAACTAAATTTCAATTTAGAATAAGAATAACTATCTTTCTTTTGTTTTTTATTATTTGTTTGTTGTGTTTTTGTTTTTTTTTTTGTTTGTTGTTTTTTTCTTGTGTCACTTTGTCTATGTTGTTTTTATCTTTTTTTTTTTTAGATGTTTTTTTTTTTTGTTTTTATCTTGTTAATTATATTTTTATTTGCGTTTTTTTTTTTTGTTTTTTTTGTTTGTGTTGTTTTAATAGTGTTGGTTGGTTCTTTTTCTTGTTTT
>JABUQX010118262.1:0-7500 GCA_015478945.1 Trachelipus rathkii
CAATACTGTATATATATATATATATATATATATATATACAAATAACTTTGCTGCTGTATAATATATATATATATATATATATATATATAACTTCTAACATCACTGCTGTATATGTATAACCTTATATATATATATATATATATATACGTATATATATACCTTATATATATATATATATACTCTGCCTTATATATATATACTATAACAACATATATATGTATATATATATATATATATATATACCGGGGCCTTATATATATATATATATATAACTCTATATATATATATATATAACTGCTATATATATCTTATATTATAACTACTTTGCTGCTGTATATATATAACCTTATATATATACCTAACTATAGCATATAACCTTATATATAACTTATATATATATAAACTTTCAAAGAAGTATTAATGTGCGATCTGAACATGATGGAAGGAATCAAATGAAAGGAGTTTATATAAGAAACAATTTTACACTACAATCCTTTTCAACAATGGATGATGATATGAAACCAAAAACTCTTTCATCTTATCACATGATAAATTCAATACAAAGGCAATGACTATCAAGAATTAATAATCCCTTTCTATAACCGTTACGTATCACTTCAGGAAGACTATTTATTATAATGTCGGGCTGGATTACATGAAAAAATAAAAATTTGGCCAAAATCTATATAAAAAGTTCTTGGCCTTTAGGCTATGAATAAAAAAAAATAAATAAAAAATCATAAAAAAATTTTGCTAGTTTGGTTTTATATATATATATATATATATATATATACTGCTAACAACCTTATATAGCCAGCCCATGTAATATATAACTAGCAATAATATATATATATTTCTAATAATATATATATATATATATATATATATATATATATCTATGCTACATATATATATATATATATATATATATAATATATATATAATAATATAGTAATAATAAAATATAGCGGTAGTAATAATAATATAAATGTTTATATCTGCAAATAAAACTAAACGAAAAGCCAGCAGCAGCCATCAGCTATAACTGCTGTAATATGCCCAACCAGCTTTATAACGCTCAGCACAACCAACCATACAACCAGTAATATGTATAACAGCAACCAACCAATATGTAATAACAACCTTATTGTAATATATATATGTAATATGTATATTCTTTCTTTCTTTTCTTCACCTTCCTCCTTTGCCCCAAGATTGGGGGGTAAGGTGCTGACAAGCATCGGAAAAGAAAAGCAGTAGGAGAACATGACAAAAAGTCGAAAAAGAAAGCCCAGCCTTACCGCCCCCTCTGTACCATTAATTAGTGAGAGCTCGTCACAGACAGAAAATCCACCCTAGAGCATCATGGGACCGCGACGGACCCTCACTATGGTAAATCGTCAATGTAAGGGTTCATCCCCTGGCCCAGGTGGGCCACAACCATGCCCCCATACAAAACCCCGCCATTCACTCCTATTATGCACCTTTTATTCTCGCCTCTGCCAAACTCACATTTCTCTCCTTCAGACATTCGTTCACCGACTCGATCCACTTTCTCTTCGGTCTCCCAGCCGGTCGGTTCCCAACACACTCTCCACTATACATCCGCTTAACCAACCGACTATCATTCAAACTTTCCACATGACCAAACCATCTCAACATACTTTCATTTATTCTCTCATTTACCCCTTTTCTTCACACCACACAACTCTCTAATACGTTCATTCCTCACTTTATTAATTCTTTTCACACCTAGCATGCCTAAGATTGTCCATCTGAACACATTGAACTTTAGATCTATACTTCTTATTCCAGACCATAGTCTCACTACCATACAATAACACAGGTAACAACATACCCTCATGTAAGACCCTAGCGCACTCAAGACTTAGTCCCTTTACATTCACCAACGATTTAATTGCACCAGCAACCTTCCTGCCATTCACAACTTTCCTACTACACTCTGCATCATCCGTTCCCTTCTCATCCAACACATATCCTAAATATTTAAACTCAGACACTTGCTCCAGCTGCTCATCATCTAACATAACTTCACACTGAGGACTGTCCTCACTCACAACTATAACCTTACTCTTATCTACGTTTACTTTCAAAACCCCTCCTTTTACATACCCTGCCAAATCTCTCTACCAATCCTCTCAAACTCTCTTCAGATTCGCCACACAAAACCAAATCATAATAGGTAGGGCACCTCCACTCCTCCATTCTCCATCATTTTTAAAACCTTTCCCTGCCATCCCCACCTCGAGGAATTCTTTCATAACCCCATCCATATATTGAATAACCAAGGAGACATAACACAACCTGTGTCGCACTCCGCTATTAATCCTAAACCAATCACCATTGACACCATTTATTCTTACACACGCTTCACTATCGTCATACATACTTTTGATTCCATTCAGAAGCCTACCACCAACACCATATATCACTAACACCTGCCATAGAACTTCCCTATTAATCCTGTCATACGCCTGTTGCAAGTCCATAAAACCTAAATAAAATTTTTATTCTTCTTCTCTCTCATTTTTCCCTCATTCATTTGTTTCAATATAAAGTTTTGATCTGTACACCCTCTAGCACTCCTAACGCACCTTGTTCTTCACCAAAAGGCAATCAGTCCCTCAGTCACTCGGCACTCTTTCCAACAAAATACCAGCATATACCTTACCTACAACACTCAATATACTTATTCCCTTATAGTTACTACAATTCCCCTTTTTCTCCCTTACACTTATAAAGGGTACTATTACTGCTCTCCTCCAATCCTTCGGAACTATACCCTCCATAAACGCTTTGTTACACAACTTCAGAATCCAATCAATCACCATCGCCTCCGCTCTTGGTCATTTCACCAGTAATTTCATCTACCTGCAGATTTACCATTCTTGCAACTTTCTTTACTCTACCCATTACCTCCTCCTTACTAATAACCTCATCCCCAAAATACCTATTCCTCTTCTTGTACCATCAAACCCACACACACATTCACTAACACCTCATCATTACTGTTAATATTGTGCAGATTTTCGAAGTGTTCTTTCCACACTCCCCTCACATCCATTTCATCAGTTACAAAAGCACCATCCCTATTCATTATTCTAAGCAGATTCCCTTATTCTCATTCTTAACCTTTTGCGCTTCCTTCCAGAAGAGCTTCCTATTCCCTTGTATGTCCTCATTCATCCTCCTTCAAACTGTTCATTTACCTCTTGTTTTCTCCTACGTATGCACCTTTTAGTATTTCTTTTTTCCTCCTTATATAATTCCAAGCATCTTTCTTTTGAAATTTCATCATTTGCTTTTAGTACATTCAACCACGCTTCTTTTTACTTTTAACCGCTTTCATCACCTCTTCATTCCACCACTCACTATTAACATTCTTACTTCCTACTTTAGCACATCCACATACTTCTTTTGCACTACTAACAATTGCTTCCTTCATTTGCCCACAGATTTGTTCAGTATCAACTTGTTCACATTCAACCGATTTACTAGCGGGCGCTCTTACATACTTATCCTTATTGTCTTGCTCACTTAACTTCTCACTCTTAATTTTACCTACTTCCTTTCGTATCACCTTCCTCTCCATCCAAGCCCCCACTACTTAATTTTACATAAAGCAACATAATGATCCGATAATCCCATTCCTAAACCCCTCACTGATTTAACATCCAACATACTTCAACATCTCCTTCTTCACCAACACAAAATCAATCATACTTTTCACTTCGATACCATCTCTACCTACAACTCTAGTATACTTATGGATACTCTTGTGTTTAAAAAGAAAATATTACTTACACACTTACCTCTCTCTTCACAAGAAATCAATCACCTTCTACCATTCTCATTTTTTCTCCCGCCACCCCCAAAACCAACTGTTATACCATCCCACTTTTTTTGATCACCTATCAACCATTTAGGTCCCCCAACACTATCAATCTGAAGCTCCCACTCACCCCATCCAGAACATCATTCAGATTATCCCCAAAAAAATCGTACTCTCTTCAAAGTTTCCCTCAGATGGACCATACGCCACAACCACACATACCTTGACCTTTTCAAACTTAAAAATTTAACCATTAGAATTCTGAAGGACTCACACACTCAAAGTCTACCATAGCTTTGTCCACAGGTCACTCATCAAAATTGCAACTCCTTCTCTCCCTCTCTCATTCTCTTTCACACCAGCATTACATTTCACACCCACCACTCAACTTCACCTTTTCCTTTCATCTTTGTTTCCAGTCACAGCTGGCAAATCCAGAATTTTGCCCTTTCTAAAAATACATCCATCACCTCTCTCCTCTTCTCTCAGCATTTATTCCTCTGACATTCCATGTACCCATACGATTCATACAATTTCGCCCAAAAATTTGAAGGTCGTTTACGGCGATCACGACCATCTCAGAGGCATGCATCACATTCCTAGCAAGAGATGGGTGGTAGTGGGCAGCCAACCCAACTACCACCGCCCCCTAGTCGACTTCTACGACACGCAGGACATATGATGTGGGCAATTCTTTCTCCCCCGCACACAGGGATATGAGTAGTAGGGATGTAGGTGTTATCTAGAAGGGGGGTGTGTACTTTAATCATGTGTATATGATATGTGTGGATAAATGGTGGTTAGTAATATATATATATATAGAGGGAAGGTGTGTAAAAGAAAATATATATATATATACTATATATATATATATATATATATATACTATATATAAATATAATATATATAGTATATATATACCATACCTTTATATACTCCTTATTCTCATTCTTAACCTTATATATATATATATATATACACTATATATATAACTAACATCTGCTGCTATAGCAACCTTAGCCGCCATACTGTATGCTGCTGCTGCTCTGCTGCTGCTCTATCATTACTCTTCTGCACCTTATATGGCTTATATACGGTAATATATATATATATATAATATAATAACCAACGCATATATATATATGCTGCCTATATACTCTGTCTACTCTATCCCATAACATATATATATATATATATATATATATATATATATATATACCTGCAATATCTCGGAGAATGTTTTAACAGAAGGGGAGGAAGTGGAGGTTACGCGAAGAATGGAAAGGTATGGATTAGTTATGAAAGAGGTATACCCCATGATGAAAGAAGACAGAAACATCGGAATAGAGGTTTAAAAAAGTGATTTTCAACAGCATACTGACTCCGACACTGCTGTACGCGGGGCGGAAACATGGACAACAACGAGAAGAGAGAGTAGAGTAGAATACAAGCGGCGGAGATGAGGGTATTAAGAACTATGATTGGAAAAGAGTAGGAGAGACAGAATAAGGAATGAAGTTATTAGAAAAGATATAGGGGTGAAGAAGATGACACTGAAGATGGATGTGGGAGATTGAGATGGTGGGGGGGCATCTGGAGAGGATGGAGCAGGAGAGAATGCCGGAAAAAAGAAGATAGGAATGGACACCAGAGGGCAGAAGGCCAAGGAAGGTCGAAGAAGAATGGGCCGGAATCGGTGGAGGGCTCTGGAAAGATGTCCAGCTACAAATATGAGAGCGCTGAAGAGGAACAGTGCAGAGGGGACGATACGGAGAAAGATGCTTGCGCGGCTGACAGGATAAAGAATCCTTCCTGGGAGAGAGGAAAGGAAGAAAGAAAGAATAGAAAAAAATATATATTATATATTTATATATATATATCTTTGCTCTCTTACTTCTTTAACCTTATATATATACTATATATATATATATATGCTGCTGCTGCTGCTGCTGCTGCTCTTGCTGCTGCTGTTGTATAAATATATGACTCATAGTATATATATATATATATATATATATGGAGTGACAAATTTTGAATACACAAAAATTCCCTAATTTCCCCTAATATATTCGACGAAAATTTTATTTCTCCCTACGAATTTATTGTTGAGTTGTGAAGCTAAAAAAGTTTAAAGAAGCTTTGAGTTATTATTTCTTTTTCGTTTCGAAGCTAGTCCCAAATCGTTGACAAGGAAAATGGTCGACAGGTCAAATAGTCGACATTTTACAAAAATTCTGTCGACCACACATTTGAATGTGTCGACCATTTGAACATTTCAAAAAAAATGTGCCAACAATCTTCCTCTTCATTGGAGGTAGAGATAAATGACAAGGAGAAGGATTAGATAGATGGGAGTGAGATGTTGGTTGTATTGGAGATGGGAAATAGTTGTTCTAGGACAAGTCCTGGAATGTGGAGTGTGTGTATGGGTAGGAGAAGTGATTATGGGTGAAGAGTGGGGTTGGGCTGGCGGAGTGGGAGAAGAGAGGATTGTTGGTTGAGGGAGAGTTGGGGGAGTAGAGATTGGGGGAGGTGGAAAAAGGGGAGGATGAATGGCTTTTTGTGGTGGACGATGTTGTGAAAAAATGTTAGGTGAAGGAGACTGTGGTTAAATGTGTGGTAGGTTCGGGTGAGATGATTGTGGAAGTACTGTGGGAGGAAGGCTGTGAGAGATTTTAACATTGTTTGTATGTACTATGAATTCTTTAGAAGTGTCTATGCATTGAAGTAGGAGTTTATTGAAAGGAATGAGGCGTTTAACTAGAAAGGGGCCTGCCCATTTTGGAAATAACTTTGGAGATTGATGAGGTTTCTTAGTGTCTAGTATGTAAACATAGTTGCCAATATGTATGTCTTTTAATAAAGCTTGTTTATGTTGTGTATTTATTTGTTTTTGTGTAGAATCTAATAAATGTTGACGAGCCATGTCTCTGATCATGTTTGCTCTTTCTGCTAATTCATCAATGTAATCATTAATGTTTGTGGGGGTGGTGTTGGAAGTGTTGAAAGGTGACTTGTAATTAGGTAGGTGCCAAGGTAGTCTTTTGTTATAGTGGTGTAGAAGGAAATGTGGTGTGGTGCCAATAGAAGAATTCAAAGTGCTGTTTATAGAGATTTGAGCGAAAGGTAGAAATTTACTCCAGTCATTGTGATTTGTGTTGACAAAATGTCGAGAACGTTAGCGACTTTTAGAGCGCCTCGCGCTCACAGATGGTATTTGAACTGGGGGTGCCAAACACTATGTTAAAAAGTTGTTTTATTTCTCCCTGCGAACAAAGTTGGCTTTAAAGGAAATTCTGATCGCATTATGGGGCTAAATCAGATATTCATTATTTCAGGTTTGCTATTATCCTCAAAATTACAGTTCAAGAAAGCAGCTTGGTTGCAATTTGTCTTTGAAAGTGTGTTGTTCAAAGTGGCACTAATTTCGACATAGCTACCAATCTTGTGAGTTGGTCTTTGAAAATGAGTATGTATTTAGATTGAGAAAACATGCTAGAGGGAAGAGGACCTAGAATTTAACAGTGTAACCCTTAGAGAAGTTCGTCCATAGAGGATATTCTTTTATTTCGGGAGCGCAGTTTTGGTAACTGTTCCTTTGACTCTATTTCACGAATCGTGATTGGCACAAAATTATTTAATGCGAG
>JABUQX010118262.1:12500-17856 GCA_015478945.1 Trachelipus rathkii
CGTAAGGAAGTTTCCTAATTCTATAGGTTGCTATTTACCTGTGAATTGCTGAATTTTCGTACGTTTTTACGAAAACATGTGCAACACAAAAAAAATGACGGCGTTGTGCCCGTTTGATTTGATGAATATTTCATTCAAAAAAAATCAAGCTTTAAATCTAATTTCTTCCCAATCGAAAAACTTCAATCAACAATAGCTTGATCATTTTTTGTAATATAAACCATCGTTATATTTTTATTTTTTTTTTTAATTTTTATTTTTAAATCCGAAAATAAGCGCTCAATACAAGAAGGCTGATTCCAACCATTGTTTTCAAAACAAAAGTAAACCTCGTAAAAAAATCGTGTTCGCTTTTGCACGAAATTCGGGAAATTAGTTCAGGCAATCAGGAGTGCCAAAAAAGTCGTCTTATGGATGTTAAGTGTGTAGGTTTAAGTGTTTTTAAATATAAAGATTCCAAATTTTAAGTTCTTCATCTGTAAAAACATTTTGAAGAATGGAGAATTTTTGAAGAGATATAGGGTGCCTATTGAGGTCATAGTGATATCTGACAGCTAAATTCTCTGTTTGAGAGATTGGGAGGATTAGTTCGAAAGGAAATGTCCATGTGTTTGAGGGCTCGCATCTTTTAGTTATTGAAAAGTTTGACCTACATAGTCGACATTGCAGTCTGCACATTTATATTTGTAAACGAAATGTGACCCCTCAAGTTAATGGGGATGCTTTCTTTAATCTTAAAGAAACTGCAAATTGAGTTGTTGTTAATAAAAGATATAAAAAACTTGCATTGTGGAAAGTTTTGTTTAAGAATGTTTCTAATCTGAAAGTGAACAGATCATTGAAATGTGAGGAAGGCCGAGCGCTCACAGGAAGTTTAAGAAGCATCCTATGCAGTAGTTTTAAGGGCGATACAGTGTTATCGAGAAAACGAATAACAAGTTTAATCAAAAAGGTTAGAGGGATAAAGATTAAATCTAGAAAAATTTACCTGCGAAAAAGGTGAGTTCTTCCATGGAACAAACTTCCCAAATCAGAGAGCAATAACAAAGGCTTGTATATCCTGGGCCATTAGGGCCTAGCAACTTTTAATAGATAAAGGAGATAGAAATAAGAAATTAGTCCCCAAAGTAAAAGTATTAGTGGGCTTTCGATAAATAGAAGTAGAAAGCCCACTAATGTTTTACTTGGAACTAATTTCTTTAGTTACTATATCTTTTAATCATAATTGTTAATAATACGAAGCGTTTAACGTATAATGAATTTTTAAGTAATTTTCTTTGCTTTTAATGTTAGAACCGTTTTTGTTTTGTCATTTGTGTTTACGCCTCGGATAAGAAAGATTTCCTGTTTAATGAACGACGCGATTTCGTGCTAGCTGGCTTACTTTTGTTTTTAACATTCGAATCACTGTTTGTGATAGAGCCGTGGTTTTGAATAAACCGAAATAAAAAAATAACAATTGGTTTTTTTAATATTACAAATAATTGATCAACTATTGTGATGGTTTATCCATTTGGAAGAAATTAGATTTAAAGCTGATTTTATTGAATGAAACATTCAATAAAACATTCAGTTCCTACGACCGCCGCTATCTTGTTTGTTTTACATATTTTCGTAAAGAACGTGTTTAAAATCGCCGCAAGCACGGAAATAGGCAACCTTAAAGAATGAAGGAATTCCTTAACGTTTGGTGAGCAATTTCTTAACGATTTTCGGTAAGTTTGAACAAAAGCGACGCAAACTCAGAGCATTTCTTACGTCTCGTAAGCACAAATGCAAAACGAAAACGTATATTATAAATATTATATTATATATATCTATATACTATATATATATATATATATATATATTATATAGTTATATGTATATACTATATATATATATAATATTATATTATATAGTATAATATAGGATATATATATATAATGATATATATATATATATATATATATATATAATATATATTCAGTTGTCACCACCACTCACACGGGCAGAGCCCTATTTAGGGGAACTTGCACGCCAAAAATTTCCCAATCCGACTTAAAAATAACCGCCGCAAATTTTACGAAAAATGAGCACAGACGCAGCTTAAAAAGTGAGGGAAATTAAATTCAGCAGGAAACACAGAAAATGGAAGAGAGTTCCACAGAACAGAGGTGGCCAGGAAGAAGGAAGCCACCGGCCAAGCAACTAGCCCCCCTTGGCAGTTACCAATAATCTACACAAAACTCTTGCGCAGACTCAGCACCCCTTGTGCTAAGAGGCGTCCGTAAAGGGGTGGTACGCGCGTGGTAAGTTCCCTCGAAGCACCTGCCGCTGAGGTACCTATAGAAAGAGATAAAGCACCAACATCGCGCCGCAAAGATGATAGGGTCAAATGAACTGGAAAAGTTCAGGACAGTTTATAAACCATTTGGCCTTTGACTCGAAACCCTGTCCCAAAAGCCGGGTGAAACCAAGAGCCCCCCAGTTTGAGAACAGTACTTCCATACAAAGGGCGGAAAGAGACCATTGTATTCTGGAGTATACTGGATAAAGAACGGCAGAAAAGTCCTCCGCAGTCTAACAGAATACCCGGTTCTTTTGAGGCCGCCCTAGCCAACCGTTGTGATGTGTGAGTTTTCCAAGACATTTTTTGGTTTATGTTAAGGCCAATGAATGTTTATATTGTCAGACAAGGAAATGAACCGAGAGAACCGTCGAACAGAGATAGGAAAGTTATGACAGGTGTTTTAGAGAGGGAAGATTTGTAGAAGTTGGTTTTTTAAAGAATTGAATTTTCACAAGGTTGGACAACACCACTCGGAAATTCCTATCCAAGATCAGCAAGAATAGAATCGGAACAGATCAGACGAGAGGCAAATTCCCTAGAAAGTAAAAGAGGGAGCAGAATTGAAATGAATTGAAGATTGAAGGGTTGAGTCATCGGCATATAAGTGGATAGAGTTAGATGTGCAGGTGATATCATTAAAGAAAAGTTGGAATAAAGTAGGAGATAAGACAGAACCCTGAGGAACACCACTTTTGACAGAAAAGAAGTCGCTCCATCACCACAGCCGATACTGTAGCGATTTGAAAGAAAAGCTAGACATAAGTAAGCAAAAGAGAAGAAGGAATCCCAAAGGAGGGGAGCTTGGAGAGCAGTGACGCGTGCCATACCCGGTCAAATGTTTTGGATATGTCAAGCGCCACCGTAGTTCCTATGAGAGGAAAACCATAAACTCGGTTAAAATAAGGAAAGTATAATCGCCAGAGACCTTGAACGCCGAAGTCGTACTGGCGATCGGAAAGAAGAGAATGGAGATCCAGAATGGTTCCTAAGAAATGAGAAGAGAAAGGATTTCAAAGATTTTTAATAGAAATACAAGTGAGAGCTTATAGGGCGAAGTTAGAAGCGATCGCGGCTTCCTTTTATCGGCATAGGTTGGACATGTGCGTGCTTCCAACACTGAGGGAAAGTGCTAGTATTGAGACATAGATAATATAGTTGAACGAGGGGCTAGTCAGCACGTAAGCACATTCCCTCAAACTCGGGGGAGGAATGCCATCCGAACCACCCGCCTTCCCTACGTTTCATCAGATCTCCAGAAGCCCCATGTCTCCGATCAAATGTAATCAACAGCAAAGCCATAGGAAACGCCTGAGAGGAGAAGGAGGAGGAGGATGAATGCCAGAATCGTCCATGGTTTGAGTTAGAGGGAAAATTAGGAGTCCGAAGAGATGCCTTTTCAGTTGGAGTTAATATAATCATATATTAATATATATATATAATATATATAATCTAATATATATATATACTATATATTATATAATACTATATATATATATATATATATTATTATATATATATATACTATATATATATTATAGTATATATATATAACGGTATATATAATTTCAAAATATAGTATAATATATAATATAATAATATTATATATATATAATATAATATAATATATATATATATAATATATTATAAATAATATATATATATATATATATATATATATTATATATATTGCATATATTAAATATATATTATATATATAATCTATATATATATATATATTATATATATTATTATATATATATATATATTATATTATATTATATGTATATATACTTATATATATATAATATAAAACTATTTTTATTTTTAATAAACGTTATGATGAATCCCTAATCCACTAGCCACATTTAAACGATAGTTGCTCGCGAGCTACGGCCTGGGTACCGCCGCAGTGTAGAGAATATTATGGATATATCGATATAATTCGATATTATATATATATATATATATATATAGTATATTATAATATAATATATATATATAATAATATAATTATATATATATATATATATATATATATATATATATATTATATATAATATATAGTATATATATATAAATTATATAAATATATATATAATTATAGGCCCATATTTATAGGAATAAAAGTATCGGTATCGGTATCGGTATTCGTTCAAAAATTTTGGTATCGGTATCGTATTCGGCATTGAAAAAATTTGTTGGAGTACTTTGTTAACTCTGGTTCTATCGGTAATCGTGACTAAAATTTTGGTAATCGGGGTTGCACCACTATATCATTATATAGTAATATATATATATCTAGTATATATAATATATATATATATAATATATATATATATATATTTATAGTATATATATATATATATATATATATATATATTAGTATATATATATATATATAGGGGTTCCAAAGAACCTCCTAATAGATTTGAAAATACGTACAGTTCAAAAGCAGTGTGTCGAAGCAGGTGATTTCGAAAACTGTTCGAGATGTCTTCCTTTTTGCAGAGGCGAGTCGGACTATAGTAAAAGCCTCCTGTACATGTCCTAGACGGCGACGCCTCTTGTGCCGGTGGTTCGTCGTCCTGGCGCCCGAGTGGAAAATTTTTCGTCTTATTATTTCGCATAATTTCTCCGCAACGAGAATCGTGTGCGCATGTCGGCGATCCTTAACTTTGGTCGGCTGCTCCTGTAACCCCATGAGCAACCCATCAAAATGCCGAGTAGCCCCAGAGGGGGTTCCAACCACCCCTTCGGTGGATTTAAATATGTAGCGAGTTTCAAGCAGTGAATATCGAAGCAGGAAGATTGTGAAATCTTCCGAGAGGCCTTCTTTTTTGGGGAGGGCATCGCGACTAGTGGTGAGAGCCTGCACATTTTCTAACGGCGCGCTGTTGTTGCATGGTTTCGAGTCCTGGCGAGAGTGAAATTTTTTTGCGTCTTATTATTGCAAAATTTGTCGCAAACAAGCATATTGTGCGCATGCCGGCGTTCCTGACTTGGTCGGTTGCTCTGTAACACACC
>JABUQX010118263.1:0-33272 GCA_015478945.1 Trachelipus rathkii
CACCGAGGTATGTGCGCATAAATGTAGAAGTAAGTGAGGAGGCTAGAGAGAGGAGAGGAATAAAACGAGGTAGTAACAGATGACGTAGATAGTAACAGAATGCTCATCTCGACAGAGAGATATGGTAGCTAAGTCTTCAAGGGTAGTGCGGTTAGAGGTACGTGCATGCAGAAGAATTGACAATAGAAATGAAAAATTGAAGCAGTTAGTACTAACGAGTGGCGTTCGTGGAAGAAGTACATAGTCGTAAGAAAGGTGAGAGTCAAATAAAATACGAAGAGGCTGAAGCACTGGGACGTATTTTTTTGGAAGGTCACAGATGAGAGATTTGGTACGAGCAGATCGAGAGAGAGAAGTATACGAAGACCGTAGCTGGACGAAGCACATCGAAGAGTGTCTCAGGTGAATTAATTAGAGGAAGAATCCGCATAGAGATGTGATCCCTTTTTCGAGGATCTCGTCTCTGATACAACGAACTACTCTCGTTCTCTTGTCCTCATAGGTTGGTTGAAATAGTCTCCTCTGTCGACTATATACATCTCTCGAGAATAGTGGTGAGCTCGAGATAAATTAGTCAAGTTAGGATCATCTCCGAACATAATAGCATGATATTCAAATGACATCGCTGCTGTTCGTATGTTTCTCGGACACGTCGCTGGGATCTTTCTCAGAGCTGGCTGTGAATCGGGAAGATAAAAGTGGATTATTGAGTCAGTAAAGGAAATGCCAAGGAGGAGAGAAATTTGATTTGGAAAGAAGGCGAGAAGAATAGGTGCACATAATAGAAATGAAAAAGGCCGGCTTTCTGAGGGATGCAGTGGTTGTGGTCAGGCACCTGGGCAGGAATGAATACTCCACAGTTGACGAGATGGCATGAGGTTGAGGGTCCGTGCGCGGGTCCCTCTGGAAGCCTAGGGTGGATTTTCTGAGAGCGACGAGCTAGTTCTCAGTAAAAGGTATAAAGGGGGGGTGGTATGGGCGTGGCTTTCGTTTTCGTTTGCGTATATTCTATAAGGGCTACTGAACTTTTCTGTTCCGATGCATGTTACGACGCAGCTTACCCCCGTCTTGGGGAGAGAAGGTGGGTGATGATGATGGTGATATGAATATATAGTATATATATATATAATATATAAGTAGTATATATATGTAGTATATATAGTATATACTATATTAATAGTATTGTAGTATATAGTATATAGTAGTATATATTATATATATAATGATATGAGTTATATATTAATAATAAAATGATATATTAAAATATAATATATATATATAATATGAGATATATAACATATATAATATTATAGATATATATATGATATAATTATAGTATATAGATATAGTTATATATAAGATATATAATAGATAATATAATATAGTAATAATTATATATTAATAAGTAATCCTCGCCAACAGCTCTGGTAACACCGTTGCAAACAGATGGCTAGAATTCCACATTATAAGACGTGAAATTTTTAGGAAATATTCAAAGTAATATAATAAATAACTATAATAAGTAATATAATGCTAAAATAATAATAATAATAAAATAATTAATGAATAATAATGAATATTGAATAACAGTACATAATCAATAATAAAATATATAATAATAAAATAAATAATATAAGAATAAAATGAATAATAATAATAAGGTTAATTATATTTATTATGCTTATTGATTTATATATATTAGTATATATTATGATGTTTATGTTATTGATTATTATTATTATTATTATTATTAGTAGTAGGGAGAGTAGTAGTATAGTAGTATAGTAGTAGTAGTAGTAGTAAATAGAAGTAGGGGGTTAAATTTTGTTTAGTATTGCTAGATCAGCATCTGTTGATAGGTTACCTACAAAGCAAGCGAATCGCAGTTGTGTTGAAAATTTAAGAAACCGAGGAGGCTGTCCGAACAATTATGAAGGAATAAGAAGAAAATTTAAGAACCGGCAAAAAAAATACCAACCAGGCATGAATTTAAAATCACGCTCACATCACTAAAGTTTAAAGAGTATAGTATAGTACTAATAATATTATATATATAATATATATCATATATATATAGGAATAATATTAGAGTATATAAGAATATATATAGTATATATATTAGATAGATAGAGGTATATATATATAGATATAGTATAAATAGTATATATATAATATATAAGTATATAAATATATAATATAAATTAGCTAATATGATATAAACAGATATTCTATAGAGAAGTAAAGAGTAAGATAATGAGAGAGAGTAAGATAAGAATAGTATAGAAGAGAGAGTAAGTAGGAAGTTAGTGGCAATGATATAGTATAGTATATAGTATAGAATATTGTAATAAGAGTATAATATATATATAATATAATAGATGAATAAGATAACATTTCTAAGGTATAATAATATAATAAGAGATATATATATCGTAAGATAAGTAAAAACATATACTTTACAGCAGTAAATGGAGAAATCGTAAAAGTGCAACATAGTGTTTTCAAGACATTTGACCATTGTCATTTCATCCAGCAAAAAGATGCATATGAGATGTAGGACGAGCACATAGTCTTGAGTAATCCCCTTAGTAGATGTACGATAGAGTAGAGCTAGAGGAAAAAAAGTATGATGCCCGCGAATTAGTAGAAGACTAAGAAGAAGAGGGAAGCATGAGAAGGTTCTATTGCCTAGTAGAGAAGTAGAGGAGATAGACCGCATGCTACCAAGCCGGTGAAGAATTCTATAAACCACTCAGAATGTTCAGGAGAGAAGGGAAATATGCTCATTTCGAGTAGAAAAAGTAGGAAAAGGAATGTGAAATAAGGCAGAACATTAAGGAGCATAACTATTAATACAGAAAGAAATAGCTCCATTTCGTCTTTGGATATTCTTGACAAGTGTCTCGAGAAGTTGGAGAGGCTGACGGTGTCTGAGGGCCAAGGAATTGACAAGGTGAATGCGAGAAAGATTTTAAATGAACTTGGAGAAGAACTTAAGAAAACAGTTGATGTCTTGCGTATCATTATTTACCTTCTGGAGAATATCAGTTTCAATATCTCGTAGGAAGAATTTGAAGACTGCGAAGAATATTTAGATAGTACTTTGTTCACCACTAAGTTAAATTGAATTAATATTTTCGAACAAATAAGAAAGATTAACATGAATCAGATTGAAAACTGCTGTTTAAAATTCCTATTATATATATAGAATAGAGATAGATGATATAAAAGAATATGTATTATACTTATATATATATATATTATATATATAAGTATATACACCCTATTATATATATAATAATTTATATTATAACTTTTAATATATATATAATATATATATATATATATATATATATATATATATATATATTATATAATATATATATATATATTATATTATATAATATAATATATATCTACTCTATATTATATATATATAGAATTTTTTAATAAGACATTAGTAGATATATGAGATATATGGATATATATAATATATATATATGATGATATATAAATATAAGAATATATATACACAAGTTTAAATAAAAATATAAACTTTATATTCTTTTAAAAACATTAATTAATATATATAATATAGTATTTTATTATTTAAAGTGAATATACTTATATATTATCATTGAAGGGCATTTTGTACCCTTATTTATTATGTTTTTCAATTAAATTAATGTAGTTTTTTTAATGCTTTGAGTTTCATTTTTCTAATAAAATATTTTATTCGATTATTAATATTATTCTTATAATAAATACATATAATATATTAATAAGTTAATTTATAATTAGTATTTATTTATATATATAATTTTTTATTATATATATATTATTATATATTTTATAATTATTATATTATTTTGAGAGAACTTAATTATATTAATTTTATAATATATTGAGATAAATATTTATATATAAGTAAAATATTAATAGAGTAATGTGAATTTCCGCTTATAAATTAGGGTTAACCGGCAATTATATCTGGATAGGGGCTGCCAAAAGGTGGGCAATGAGACCGAGCTAAACAGGGGACAAGAAGGGGAGCGAATCAATTGCATCGAGATATGAAAATAAGACGGAAATAGTAACAGTCTCTTTTGAAAAAGATTTTCTCAAAGTTCAAAATTATTAGATGTGCTCTGTGGGTTTTAAAGTAGAATTATTAAGAAGTCATGATATACTTTTTTGGAATTCCATTCCGCTGCATCTACATATCACTCCGATTTGAATACCCAAATTTAATGTGAATTTCTCTGTATTTTTATGTATCTCTCTATTTTTTTTTTATTGTTACTTAATCGCTTTACAAACTCTTCAGTATGGCGAATTGTATGATAATCTCTATTTTTAAGAAATATCCAATTAAAATTTAACCTTTAACGATAAATTTTATAAGCTTTAACTTGAAGAATTGTCAAAATTAAAATGTGGATTTTTGAAGAGTACCTTATATATTATGCTAATTCGATGATTTTCGAAGGATCAATCTGAATTTCCTATAGATATCTAATGCAAATATGAGTAGACATGGGTAATATTAATATAATTATTAAGTATGGATGAGTAGGTATGATATCAACGAAGCCCCCTACTACCCGATATTTAGAAAAAATAAAATATAATAAAATATTAATCTAATATCTATATTTATTATTATATTTTATTATATAGTATATATATTATATATATATATAATATATATATATATAGTATATATATATATATATATTATATATATATAATATATATATAATTATTAATATATGATATATATATATTAAATATTATAATATATATATATATATATATAATATATTAATATATATATATATATAATATAATTAATATATATATATATATATATAAGTTATATAATATATTAAATATATATATTATATATATATATATTATATATATATAATGAATATAATAATATATATATATATATATATATATATATTAATTAATATATATATAATAATATATATAGTATATATATATAATAATAGAACTGTCATATGCTGAAACTTGTGGAATTTATGCTACATATCGCATTTAGGCATTCACATATATTTATTTAATAGTCAAATAATTAATTTTATATTAATATTATCATTTGTTAAATTATAAGTTGAATTGAGTTAAAATCTTGGATTTTTAAATCTGCTAACACTCTCGCAGATTAATAATATATATATATATATATATATATATTAATTATTAATATATATATATATATATATATAATAATATATATAATAATAATATAATTATATATCAATATATTACAATATTAATATATATATATTATAGTATTAATTAATATACACTTAAGTTACTTATAAAGAAAGAAAAAGTAGAATATAATTCTAAGTACACTGAGTCGTATAAATAATTAATGACAATAACTTTTTAATGTAGGAGCCGGTTAAATCAATTTATAATGAATTTGTATAATCAATTTTACAATTCAATTCTTATCAATAGGAGATAAGATTCTCAGGTAAATAAGCCGACTATATTTAGTCTACTTTATAAGATGCTAATTTATCTAATTTGTAATTAGGGTTCTATATTTTTAATAAGCGAGTAATGGACAATTGGATACCCTCTCTCAACAAAATTTAATATTTAAAAGTTATTTATTTTGATATAATACAAATATTAAAAGCGAGAAATATTTGAAAATTCTTTCAATCTTCAATACAAAAACAAAATGTTTAGAGCATTTTATTTATATACGATTGAATTATTAATAAACTCTATAATAAAACATGTTCTATTCTAAAACTCTCTACTCAATGGTAAGCCTCTTTTTTTTATTATCTTAAATTCTTTCATAGTTTGTGACAATTTCATTCAGTAACTGACGAAATGGGACTTAATTTGACACACATGTAGAATAATCATTGTCTAAAGAAACATAGTAAATTAACTCTCTAAAATAAATTTGAAAATCGGGTAAAAATCTATTGAATAGGCAAGACGTCACTTATGTCACTAAGTGTCTTCCAAATCCACTAGCAAAACATAAAGTCTGTAGATCTCATCTATGAGAGAAATTCCAAGTAGAGCTTTCATAACATAGTCATCGGATATTGAAAAAAAGAGGGACCCCAGGGCTTTGAAGTTAGCTGCATGCTGCGTGTTAAATATGAAGTGTGAATAGTAATCACTTGTAGATATAATGTGATTTATAATATATTATACAGGAATAGGAGAATAAAAGATGAAGTAGGAAAGGAAATCTTGAATTTTATGATATTTATTACATTATACTTATATTATAAATATATGAAAATAATTATAAGAATGTAGTTTATGTATTATATTATTTATACAATTTATTCAAGTTTTAAGTAAACTAGAGGGAGGATCATAGCTTTAGTATATATATCTATATGGTGGGGACAACGTCACTCTCTTTTTTTAATATATGGCGATAATGCACATAAAAAATGTTATCTTAATTGTATTTCTGGCTTGATGGTAAAGAAACCTCCCCCTGTCAACTTCGTCTCTTAAACAAGATATAATAATTGATGGTAAAACCTATTTCTTTGCACGTGCGGATCAAAAAAGTTTCCGCTCATTTGTTCCGAGCAACGCGATTTATTTTAGGAAAAATAAGCCTCTCAAAGTTGTTAAAGGACTGGGAATTTAATAAAACAGAATATATAGATAAGGTGAATATGAGCGTGTACTAGAATGAAATGATAGATTGTGTAGGTTTAGAGTGGTTATATACTAATTATTTATTAATAGCCATCTATTTAGTCTATAGACGCTATTACTTATGGGTTAGTGTGAAAACCTTATGATAGTTGTAAGTGGGATATAAATCACAAACAGATTGGTGATTTAATTGATAATATATAGAGAATCTAACTTAAATCGATATTTCTGTGTGAAAGTCTAGATTATATATATAATAATTTAAAGTTAAATTTAGACTAAGTCAGAAATAAGAATAACTTTTTATATCCTTTTGCCATTCCAGTAAGTATCCTTAAAAGTTATATATACCTATATATATCTATATATACCATATGTACAGTGTACATTTTGTTAAGTTAAAAAATTGGATACACGAAAATCTATAAGTTATGTTATATGAGATAAATAAGATCATCACAAGTCAGGATAGAATATCCTGATAATAATATAGGTAATAAATAATATATATAAATGTTTAATTAGAATATTTTTAATGTTTTTTTTTTATTTTTTATTTTGAATATATTTAAATATACTGTTAAATTATATTATTAAAATAAATTATTTATATATATGTTAAATATAATATACGCTTTAGTTATATATAATATCAGAATGTCTAGGTCCTTATGTTACAAACGCATAATATTGATTTAAAATTATTTACGCAATAATAACCTTGGCCAACCTCCCGAAAGGTTTAATTGTTCGGATAATTTTTATTTTAACTTATTCATTATTACTTATGTGCGAGGTTATGTAAGTGTATGTGTGTTGTATTCGGGAATGGCGAGATCGTATGATCGGGGTAGAAGGGATGATGGTGGGCATAGGATTATGAGTATAATGATCTGACCAACTTAATACGCGTTGATAAATATGTTTTATCTATACATCAATTACTTATATTAATCCGTAGAGATTATTAATAATATTAATTTATAATATTATATATTATACCAAATAATATTGCTGTAGAATAATATAATATCTAAAATAGTGTTAAATATATAATTATTTTATGTATTTTAGGTTGATTGAATTTGATGTTATCGAGTGGGGGAGGAGGAGGAGGGTAGTTAGTTAATAAATAATATGACAATGATTAAATAATAATATACTACATAGGTGAAGCTAGTCGATGGAGTGATGAAGTCGTGAGAGATAAGAGTGAGATAACATAACCTGATGTTATAGACAGTCGGTACAGTGGTAATTATGATAAGATAAGTGTGAAGGTATATAGTATATGCATGATAGCGGAAAGTTAGAAAGAAATTTACGTATGAATGTCCTCAAAAAAAAGTGTAACCTGAGCGTGTGAGTTGTATAGTGATATAGATATTTAATGTGGGAATGAGCACTATCTATACCACACTAGTGGACTAAAAAGACGCATGTAAACTCGTTAAAGAAAAACGCTGCACAGACAGTAGAGTGCCATATTACGGTTATGAGATAATAAAGTATACCAGCCTAGTATAAGTGCACGCGTATAATTATCAGTAAGATCGATATGCATACCTACCAACAGTAGAAAGTATACGGGCCTCCACAATTACCAAAAACTTAGTAACACCATCAGCTCTATATATATCTCTAATCGATGACCAACCCATAATTACTTATTCGTGAAAGAGTATAGCAGTAATATAACAAACTAATAATAAAAGATAGCCTAAACTTAGTACATACTACGAAAGTATATAGTAATATATAGAAGTAGTATTATTAAGGAAGTATATAACTCCAGGAGAGTGTCATGGTTCGGAGCACTAGAATGGTCAACTTATACATTTTACACTTATCAAATTACTTACCAACGTGGAGCTAGGAGAGAGGCTAGTATGAGTGATGATATATATATAAACAGTTTATGATATTATTAGTAGTATATATATATATTATAGTGCTCGACTGGTCACTGGTATGAGTGGTACCGTCTAGCCATGTACCAATTTGAGCGGTTTCACGAGAAAGGGTGACCAGAAGTCATATGAATTCATATGCCACACATTTCCTGCTTTTTATCATGTTTAAGCTGCAGCACATTGACTATATGCGTATCAACACATCCTGACTCTGTTCCAACCTGAGCAGCTGTGAATAAACAAGTCCCCCCACGCAAATGTATTTCAAGTCCAATGCGATAATGCCGCGACACTAACATACCTTAAGTTATTTAATTTGTAAGGTTCAAGAACAGAATCAGCATATGCATTTTCAGAAGAAGCAGGATTAAGAAAAGGGGAATACTGAGAAACTGAGGATTTTTGATAGTCAGGGATAGCATATGAATAGTAAGTTTTCGGAGGATTTGGATCATATGACTGGGGACCAGAGTACTGCAAAGTCTGGTTTACAGAGTAATCTATAGTAGGATATGTATATGAAGATTGTGGGGCAACTGGAGCATAAGGATCATAGTGGGTTTGTCTAGTTGGCATTCTTTGAGTATTTTGAGTTATATAGTCAGTCTGACCGTAATATGTAGCCTGAGTTACAGGGTATTGAGGCAATTGGTAATTGCTAGGTTGTGAATAAGAGGTGGAAGGTTGGGAATACTCATAGTATATTTCATCATTGGTATTCGTCGGTGGTGATAGTAGCAAAGGTTTTGACTTTTTGGTATTGGTAGTCCTATTGGTTATCGGAGTACGTGTATAAGGGGTACACCTGGGCAATATTTTTGTAAGACCAAATGTGGAGTGGTATTTATCCATAAGTGTTAATAAAAACTGGCGAGTCGGATGTAATCCATCATATATCAAAGGTGAACCTATGGTCATAGTCACTTTATTATAATATTGACTATGAGGAGTTTTCTTCTCATTTGCAATGGTAACCCCATGATAAAAATCTAATATTGAATTGCCATCAATTAATTTTTTATTAGGCCAGTTGTGTACGGGACTCTTTAGAGCTTTAAATTTGTCATACATGTATAGTGAGTGTTCCCTCATTTTTTCTGGTGAAATATTGGGATCAGCATCACAATACTTTTCATATTGTTTTCCCCAGTCCTGTGTGATACGTCTTTTATTAAAAGTATATAGGTCTTGCATGGGGGGTATTATAAGATAAATATCAACCTTTGGATTTATTTTCTTAGCCCCTTCAGTTATTTTTGTCATGATATCTACAATAGTCGTCAACTCGGTACCACCACCTTCTACAGACTCCATGATGTGAGTACTAATTTGGTCATGGTTAGTTAGGGATTTCTTTTCCCACCCCATGGTTGTAAGAAACCATAATTCTTACAAGGCCACCCTCCCTACCATCAGTTATTACTATCCGGTTAGATTACATTTGAAAAGAAAAACTTTACACTAAGTTAGTCATCAGTATTAGATTAGATCATAAATTATTAGGGTGGTGGCTTCTATTGAGGCCTCTTGTCACTGCGACCCAGGGGGACCTTTTGTGACATGCCCTTGTCATCAGTATACGAGTAGATTGACATGAAATACCATGTAATTGTTAATGAGCAATAGAAAGTGTATAGAAGGAATAAAAAGTCTTATAATCATAAAGAGTCGCGCTCAATCGCGAATGTGTTTCACTACTAGAAACTATTATTTTTATTATAATAACTTAAGATAACTAAATTAATCCGCAAACATTATCTATATCATTATATTTCAACAATTTACATGTGTAGGTTTGCCGGTTCGCCCATTGCGACCCACGATCATCATCTAGAGAATAAAATTATATTCACTTTAATCGTAAATACCGAGTAAGCATATTAGTCGGTGAAAATAAAGTATCCCATTTCTTTGGTACTGATGAGGATACTCATTAAAATTCAAGATCTATTTATAATGGAGCGATGTATCGTCTGTAGGTACGGTATATAGTCGACACTTGTAATCGTACGACTCGGTATTATTTATTAACAGTTTAAACAATTAAGAGAATATTCCCAATAGTGTTGTTACCGCGTTTATTAATTCTTTTTTATATTATTTTTATTTATTGTCCAATTATTTATATGATTTGGTTATTTTATTACATAGACTGAGCACCGTTCATTTATAGACATTATAGTTGCTCTATCTCCTCATCCCATACCAATCTCACCAGTAGTACCTGTGGACCTTTCATACTTGGGGCCTTTCGTTTTGTTCACTGCAGTAAGAGTAATTATTGAACAGAGCCAGTATTGCGACTGATATTCACAAATATCTCTCTCCTTTTATCTAATATATATGACTTAAATAAGTATCCAGAGCAGAGATTGATGATCGACGAGACAAACTAGACGCCATATTACGAGTGACTCTTCCTAATAGTATATTTGAATGAACTTTATAATAATTTCATAATAGTTTAGTTTATTTCGTACATTACCACCGATGTCTTCTACTGTTCAGTAGATTTCTTTTCAGTATGATGATTGCTGCATTGCCCTCTAACAACATCTCCTGTAATATGAAACTAACATCCTCCTACTCCCTTGCAACATCGTCATTAGCTATGACAAAGAGTCAATGTTTCAGATGAAAATATATGTATGTATATATAAGGTGCAAATAATGCAGGAATAGACATACAATATATTTTCTTCAAAGATATATACCGTAAAATTTCATATGTATATACCATAAAATATGGTCACATGAGCTAAGAAGATAGAAAGAGGAATCACTCATATAATAGTAAGACCGTATTATCTTCAGCAGTATTTTAATATTTTATGAAACAAATATATTATAACAGAACAAAGAATAGTGTATTTCTCAATTGCAATACTGGGATAGTTTGATTTTTCTTTACGTAAAAGATCTAGTATGAGGAGAAATTCGGAAAGGAAAAAGAAAGGATAGAATAGGATAGGATTCGAAGAATTTATGATTCTTAAATTTAATCCCATTTGGGCATAAAATATGGGTGAATCATTTTAAGTTTTTTTTGTTTTTTTTTTAATTTCATTAAGTATAAGAATGGATGAAGCATTTAAGTTTTTTTTGTTTCCCCTGTTTATGTTGGATATGAACTTGGTTAGCTAATAATTAAATATTATATTTATAAAAACTTTTACAAATATTTAATATTAATAAAGTAATTTTACAATTTAGGAGAATTTGGTTTTGAATATTCCAATGGTGTGGACCTAACATTAGGTAATTCCGCAACTTGCCCTCTACTATGGGTAAATGGTCTGTGTGATAGAACTTCTTCGATTTGTTCATGTAATTCTCTTTCGTCATTAGAGGTTGAATGAGAATTTGTGTTATTAATTTGAACCTCCATTGATGTATCAGAACTATATGTATCAACATTGTATGAAGGACCGTTTATTTTTGGTGAAGCGAAGAAAGAGATCCAAGAACTCCGTTGATTCTAGGCGAAGCGAATCCATAGAACTCGGTAAGTTGAGAACTCACAGGATATTCGAAGAAGTTATGAACGACAGTGTAAATTAATGGTTGAAGAAATTCCCAATGATATCCTTTCCTCTTCAACATTACTTTGTGTGGGTGACGAGGAATCAATAGGTTGTGGTCTGTCTTTAAAGAATAATTGTACTAACCTATTGCTTTTCCTATTAACAGTGTGTAAGTTTAGGTGACCCGTACTATCTAAAGTCAAATGAGATATCTCTAAAGAAAGTTCAAGGGTGGATCCTGATGTAGGGATAATGCGAAGGATAAGAAAAATGAGAAGGGTAGTCCTGACCATATAAATCATAAGTCTAAAGATGGTGTTGGGAAATCTACTGAAGGAGATGGTATGTTGGTGAACTCCTCAGAATGAGAACTTCTTACTGGAGAAATGGGAAATTCTAATGGAGGTAACTTGAATCTTACCTTTGGTTGTCTAGAATTAAGAACGACAGGCGACAGACAAGGAGCTACATCTACAGGTGGACATGATGACTCTATTTGTTCAATTTGTTTTTTGTTGTTAGCTCTTTGTAACGAAAGAATCTTATCTGTGAGGTCTGGAAGATTTAGGTATTCATCTATTGAAATATGATTAAAATTCAACAAACCCTCAAAGTCTGCATTATCTTCCTCAATGTGTTCACCAGAATCATCATCAAATAAACTCTCTTCGAAGGAAAGATCCAATGGTCCCTCCTAGGCAACAAAATTACTTTCGGAACTGTCATCAGGAACATCAGCATTATCAATGATGTCATCATCCTCTTCTGAAAAATGTCACTGATTTCTTTATTCCGGGCGAGATACCTTCATAAATATTTAGGAATCTCAATCCAGCCTCTCAAATGAGAAAAATGGACCTTCTGTAGTCTACTAGCAGGATTATTTAATCGTTGGATCACATAAGTTACCCGATTCGGATTAACTTCCACAATAACAAAGGGTCCCTCCCATCTACTTTTTAATTTCATAGAAGCGCTAGGTCCAGTGCAGATGATTTTTCTAGCAACCTTTAGTCCTTTTTTAAAAGGTTTAAATTCAGACTTCCCTCTTTCCAATATTGAGGAAAAGTATGTAAGAGGGTATGAGGTTTCTGTAACAAGAAATCGGAGGGAGACATGTCTATAGACCTAGTTATTATAAATCAAGATGGATGATGAGAGCTGTTCATCCCAGAATGCTGGTTGTTCCGAAACCAAGCATTTTAATATTTGGATGAGACTCTGATTAAATCTTTCACAAATCCCATTACTAGCGGGATGTAACGGAGAAATACGAACGTGTTTAATATTGTTTCTGTAAAACTTCCTGAAAAATATGAGAAGTGAATTCTTTGCCATTGTCCGTAAGAATCCGATTAGGAACTTTGGGAAGAAATGAAAGGACTTCATGTTCTAATTTATTAGAAACTGTAGCACTGGATTTGTCTTTGATAGGAATGACAGCAACCCATTTAGAATAGTGATCAATGACAACCATGCAATATTTATTCCCATTAAAAGTGGTGGGAAACTGGAGTAAATCCATGGTGCATAGATCAAATGGGTAATTTGCCAAAATTTTTAACATAGGTGGTGAGATGTGTAAGAAAATGTTTTCTGTGTTTGGCAAACAGATCAACAACGGACAATGTCCGATTTTACTTGATTTTACCCGTGGATGCCAGAATTGTTTATAAATTAGATGAAGCATTTTGTTTCTTCCAATATGAGCATAATTGACACGTAAACCAAGGGCAATATGCATTAATAAATCCAGGGAGGTCAAATATAACTCGTTTCCCAGTTTTCATGTTGTAATATAAAACATCCTTCTCACAAACAATTTGAGACTGATGCACTTTTTATGTTTTGGGAATACCATCCCAGTCAAAGGTTTTATTCCTTTGATAACTCTTTAGTAAGAGTCTAAAAGTACAATCATTTCTTTGATCATTTAAAATCTCAATGTCATTGATATTGGTCTCAGAAACCGCTATATTATGGATATTAACAAAATGTGTTTTTAGTGAAGGATTGTGGGAAATGTTAATACCCTCTGATGCTACGTGAATTTCATCTTTATGTATGTAAACAAGTTGTTTTCTAGTCATATCTGGCAACAGATGATTTTCACTTAATGCACATGTCCCAATTATTATTGGGTGGTCTAACATATACCTATTTGGTACAATGAAGAAAGCTGAAGGTTGGGTAATAAATCCCAATGGGAAACGAAGAGCAATTTTTACATACTGAGTAATGGGTATAAGATCACTGCTGCCAAAACCACTGATGGCCCTTACCCCTAATTTCTTAAGACATTAAGAATATAGAGACAGTAGGAAGCCACACAGGCCTGTCGAGACTGTCCGAGTCAACCCACTAACTAAACATGCTCATGCAAATCCACAACGCACCCTAGGGCTTGTCAAATTACTGTAACTACAAATCCACCAATTTGGCTTAGTCAAAACTAATGATATATATATATATATATATATATATATATAATATATATATATATCAAATGATCATATATATATATATACTATATTATATATATTATATATATATTGATACCCAAAACCATCCACATGCTTAGCCAATTGGGCTGGTCCAAACTAATGATATATATATGATACCCAAACCATCCACATGCATTAATAACTAAGTTATGGTCATGCATGCAGACTAACATTAATAACTACTGTAACTAAAAACACGCCAATTTGGCTTTGTCTAAATATATTATATGATACCCAACCTATCCATATACCTATCCAACCCTTTCTTAAATGTTGCAATCGAGTCACACTCAACAACCTCCTGTGGAAGACTATTCCAAAATTTAACAATCCTATTACTGAATGCATGCTTTCTTTATCAAGATGGCATGCTTTCTTCTTAATTTTCTTATTATGTTCCCTGGTCACCTGTCACCTGTCCATGCTCTATGAAAAATTTGTTGGTCTCAGTATTATCATAGATGTAAATATTTTGTAGACTTGTATTAGGTCCCCTCTGAGAAATCGCCTTCTACAGAAAACATCTCTAACATCCCTTCAGCCTCTCCTTATAGCTCTTACCCTCAAACCCAGAAATCATCCTTGTTGCTCTACGTTGCATCTCCCTCTAGCATATCTAAGTCTTTCCTTTAAATAAGGGGCCCCAAACTTGCCCACAATACTCTTACTGGCTTAACAATAGCTATTATACAGTTTACTTAAATTACTTCCTTGCTCTTGTAAACAACATTGCGTTTATTATGCCAGCATCTTATTAGCTTTTTCCTAGCTTCAAACACTGATTAGCTACTTTCAAAATTACTGCTTATAATCACACCTAAATCTTTTTTCTTGGTCCACAAACTCAGCCAATCCCCTTCATATTGTAGTTAACACTTTTATTTGAGTAACCTAGTGAAGAACCTTACACTTTTTACTATTAAAATTCAATATTTGCCACTTATCTGCCCACCAGAAGTTTATCAGATCATTTTGAATATTATGCATCCTTCACGATTCCTAACTGAGGTGGCCACCTTTAGTATCATCTGCAAATTAGAAACCTTTGCATTTAAGTCCCTGGTCTAGAATTGGTTATTGAAATATATATGAGGAACAACTGAACCCTGTGGGACACCACTTTCACCTATTTCCCATGATGATTTTTGCCATTTAAGGTGTCCCCCACTGTTTTCTATTCCACACCACTCTTTTAATCCAACCATGTACCACTCCACTATACCACATTGCAATAACTTCTTAATCGCCTTATGTGGGGACCTTATCAAAAGCTTTCTAAAGTCTAAATTAAATATATAATACTGGATCTCCTCGGTCATGCAGTCAGTAATGTATTCGCATAAATTCTAAAAGGTTTGTCTGACATGACCTAACCCTTTCTGAAACCGGTGCTGGAGTCATACAATACCTTGTTATCTTCTAAATTTTCTCTATATGACCTTTCAGTACTTTTCCAGAACCTTTACCCCCAGAGATGTTAGGCTAACTGGCCTATCATTACCCAAATCTTCCTCACTACCTTTCCTTATAAATAGGTCACAACATATGCTGTTTTCCAGTCATCTGGTACCTCACCAAATGTTATAGATCGCTTAAAAATCAAATACAGTGCCTTTGCAATGCTGGTACTTTTCAAAAATTCTACCAATGTATACCAATCCAGAGCCGAACTTCTTTACTTGTGATTGAAAAGTAAACGTTTATTATCTCCAGGAACCAATTTCAAATTCTGTAAGTCTATTGTTACATGCATACAAGAACTATTAGTCTCAAAGCTATTATCTAATAATTCCACAATCTAAGCAATGAATATTAGAATAAGCATTGAAAAATGTGACCGAGCCTCATCCTGCTTACTAATTCCATCATAATCTCCAGTGGAGTAATTGTCCTATTCTACTTTTAAATTTATAAAAGCCTAAAAAAACTTCTTCAGGTCCTTATTACTATTTTCTCTCAAGGAAAGAGATTATGATCATTTTCATCTGTGAGGACTGCATCAGCACTAATGGAAACATATAAATAACCTAATCTTTTCGCATCGACCGGGAATCTTAAGAACAAGTTTTTAGTGTCCCTTCTTTTTACTTTTTTAGGATATTACATATTTATTTATACAATTAGCATACATAGTAACAGACGTCATTACAGCTTTAGTTTTAGTTTTTTTTTTTTTTAAAAAGTTTTTAATTGTTCTTTACTGTTATGTATTTTTCAAGTTTCCTTTGTGTTCATAAGTTTGTGAAGCTGTGCGAGTGTGTGTGTGCGTGTGGTTGGGTTTTTTAACTTTTAAGGTTTTTATAAACTTTACAATATTTTACCCAAGCTTTCTGATTTAGTTAGTCTCTGTTTCCATTTTTATAAACATAAATTATAATAATTTTTATTTTTAAGGTTTTAATGAGTCTATAGCATTTATTTGCTTATTTTTTTTACTTTGTTTATAATTTTTTTTATGTGATCGGTGTTTATTGTGTTGGCACAGTTATTTTAGTTAAAACCCAATCCAGTGGACTTTTGGGTGGGCTGTGTATGGTCGATTGTGTGTGTTTGTTTGCATGGGTGTCTGCTTGAATGACTGGACAGAGATGTAGGGGTGGGCGCAGGCTGGGGTTCTCAATTAACTTTGCCAACGTCCGTGGCAGCCTGAGTGCTAACCTGATATATAAAAGTCCCGGATGAAACGCAGTTATGAAATCTTAAAGGTTAGTGATTGAAAAACTTTTCTAAATTAATTATAAATAATTGTAGCTATAAACATTAATGCGAACATAGTTGATCTTACAAGTAAACAGCTGTAACTTTAATTATAGTTCATCAATAAGATTCAACTCATTGTGCAGAAATAAGAAAAGCCCTGCTAGTTGCAATTTGTCTACAGGGTAGGTGTATAGAACTTTATATTAATAAAACATGCAATGATTAAAAATATTATATTATATATTAAATTAAAGTTAAAATAATTATGAATAAATAGGTAATTAATAGAAAATATTATTTACTTGTTTACAGGCTTTCAGTTCTGGGTTTTCAGTCTTGAGTTTTAGTCTTGGAACTTTCAGTCATAAGACTTTCAGAAAACGTTTTAGTGGTAGGAGTTCAATACTCCCGTTTCAGTGGCCTTCGTTGATAGTTTTCTGAAATTACAAACACTATAGATTAAGTGAACATTATTAAGATTAAGTTAAGTCACACATTTGACTACGTTAATTAATAACTCTATAATTCTTACCTTGGATGATCAAATTAGTAATATCATACATTTGCATAGTGTTTGTTATACATTGTCTTCATTGTTGAACAGTTTGCCTTTGCAAGTTGTTTCCCTTGAAATTATCCAACCAATGAACTTCAGTACCTGAAATAACAACATTGAAATTGTTAAGTTAATTTAAATCTATTTATTATTGTATTATAAGGAATTGGTTATTTTGCCAAAAACCCTTGCTCGAACCATAACCTTTGATCCCTTTTTCATCTTTGTATTGTATTTATAGTAAGTACTTACTTACCTTATATTATATCCAGGTTTGATCTGTTCATAATTCCAATCCTTTCCTAATTCTTTGTATCATCTTAAATTATCTTATAATTATCTCATGTTAACCACAGTGTGTATTCCTTAAAACTCTATAATCTTTGTAAATCTTGTATATGTTACAAATACGTCACATATGTATATATACATTAGTCCTTTTACTGAAAAAATTCAGAAATAACTAAAATTCGTAGTCTCTTACTTTATTATTTTCAAAATTGTCAAAAAAAACATATTAAGAAGTAACAGCACTAAAATTCGGTGGTCACTCTTATTTGACAAATCTAAATATTTTAGGTCATTTTTCTTTGACCAACGTGATAATTTTTTGGTCTTCTCTGACCACAGTCTATCATTAAAGAAATATAATTAATATTGCCTTATTTACTGATGAAACATATGCTTGGTGAATTTCTGAAATTATTTTGATTAGTGAAGGAGTATTTAAAGATAAACTTTATTTTAGGCGCATATAAGGCGTAGGTTAGGATTTATTATATTATTAAAGGAACTAATCTATGTTCATTGGTAAGTTTCAGTTGATGTACTCTAGTTGCTCAATTTTCCCCACACAACTCTGTCTATCTGTATAATTAAAAACATCTGTTCATACCTACGTCATACAAATTTAAAATTGTTGATAAAAATATTCTTTGTACATAAATACGTCATCATAGAAATTAAAGTGTGTAAAAAAAGTGTGAGTAAATAACATTTAAATTGTGTTTCTTGTAATAAACTGCAAATTGTAATAATGACATCAGTCCAAGCAATGGAATCTTCGGAAGTGTCACTGTTTCGCAATGAGGAGAATACTATAATAGTTCCTTGAAGAATACTATAATATCTGAGTCTGGGCAGATTTTTGTATACAGGCAGACATATCTTTACTTATATAGGTAGATTTAAAACATCGATGACACTTGACATCTCTCAATTGATGATGTGGTCGCTTATTTCCCCAAGCTTGGATGAAAAAAGGATTTGGTGAACGCTAATAAGGTAACCACCTCTGTATTTGTCCCATTTCTTGAGTTGGATCTAGCAGAAAAACAATAACTATGACAAATTGTTGAAATAGCTCAAAAGTCCAATTCTTGAGTTAAAGTGTTTTGTGTAGTACCCTGATTCAAGACATATAATATGTTTGAGAATCTAGCTAAAGATACGAATGTATGACCAAATAAGAACATACTTTGTGGGAAAGAGATATTAAACTCTTATTATAGAAAGAATCTTTGTGGAACAGAAATGACAAAATCTTCCCAGGAAAAATATTGGATCAGATTAACAACAAAGTTGGATTTTCCGCTTATTGAAATTGTTATTGTTATTGAAATTATTGTAAATTGTAATATGGATTATGAATAATAAAATACTACTTTATGTAAAAAATTATTGTTAATATAAAAAATTAAAAATTTTATGCTCCCATGGAGGTTAATACTGACATTATGGTTGGTTCGAGAGACCCTTGTTTCCTTCTCTTCTGAAATTATCTGACTCTACACCGCTCTTTCGTAGGTACGAAGAAATAGAAGGTGGGGGTTTAGATTTAGTGGAGGAGGATGTAAGGGTGATTGTAGTTGCTTTAGTTATAAGTGATTTAATTTTAGAAATATAGTAAGAAAAGCTGTAACTTTACGAAATGTTGAATTCTTCTTAAGGAGAATTCATTTGTGTATAAATAAGTGACTGATACAAAGCTAGTTTTAGTTTATATTTATTCTTATACCTTTATTTATATTCTTGATGAGCTAAAAGGCAATTTATTTTAATCATGTATTTTCTCTTTTTAACAGTATTAATAAATATTTGTTTTGATGAATGATTATAACACAGATAATATCAGTATTTCCATTTATATATGATTATATGATATATAAAAGTCCCGGATGAAACACAGTAATGAAATCTTAAAGGTTAGTGATTGAAAAACTTTTCTAAATTAATTATAAATAATTGTAGCTATAAACATTAATGCGAACATAGTTGATCTTACAAGTAAACAGCTGTAACTTTAATTACAGTTTATTAATAAGATTCAACTCATTGTGCAGAAATAAGAAAAGCCCTGCTAGTTGCAATTTGTCTACAGGGTAGGTGTATAAAACTATATATCAATAAAACATGCAATGATTAAAAATATTATACTATATATTAAATTAAAGTTAAAATAACTATGAATAAATAGGTAATTAATAGAAAATATTATTTACTTGTTTACAGGCTTTCAGTTCTGGGTTTTCAGTCTTGAGTTTTAGTCTTGGAACTTTCAGAAAACGTTTTAGTGGTAGGAGTTCAATACTCCCGTTTCAGTGGCCTTTGTTGATAGTTTTCTGAAATTACAAACACTATAGATAAAATGAACAATATTAAGATTAAGTTAAGTCACACATTTGACTATGTTAATTTATAACTCTATAATTCTTACCTTGGATGATCAAATTTGTAATATCATACCTTTGCATAGTATTTGTTATACATTGTCTTCATTGTTGTACAGTTTGCCTTAGCAAGTCGTTTCCCTTGATATTATCCAACCAATGAACTTCAGTACCTGAAATAACAACATTGAAATTATTAAGTTAATTTAAATCTATTTATTGTAAATCTATTTATTATTGTATTATAAGGAATTGGTTATTTTACCAAAAACCCCTGCTCGAACTATAACCATTGATCCCTTTTTCATCTTTGTATTGTATTCATAGTAAGTACTTACTTACCTTATATTATATCCAGGTTTGATCTGTTCATAATTCCAATCCTTTCCTAATTCTTTGTATCATCTTAAATTATCTATTTGATACTTATCTATCTGACAAGCTACTGAGTTTTGGATGGAATAACATCGGAGAAAATTTGATAGAAGAATATTGAAATTTTTGATGTTTTTCGAAAACTAAATTTGTTTTAAAAGAATATTTCATTAAATGAAAATTATATTTCAACTTTTAGAATTAAAATAACTTTATGATATCTTCGGTGAAGCTATAAAAATTTGATATAATGAACTTTTGAAGGAAATTTATATTTGAATACTTCATCGACTGTTTTAAATTGATCAAATGGAATCTGATTTAAGTTGTAAACTGTGTGTTATGAACGCCCTCTCTGAATCTTCAATTTTCAGGCTCAAACAAGCAGGACTGGCTCGATACATGGTGTTGCTAGAGATTGGGATTCATTCTTTAATACTATTTGTATAATAATATAATTGGTGACAAAACTACGTTGTTAATGATAAAGTCTAATGGTATCCATAATAGTGTCAATAAATAATAATAATAATAATAATAAATGAATAATAATAATAATATAATAATAATAATAATAATAATAATAATAAAAATATAATAATAATAATAATAATAATAGTAATAATAGTAATAATAATATAAAAATTAATAGTGATAAAAACTAGTGTTAATGAAAATATGAGTGTTAATAATTGGTGTAGTATTTGTACCGTTAATCAATACTGTTAGTGAATAAGTAGTGATAAATGATAAGTATAAGTATATTAATATAGTAGTGATATTTATATTGCATATATATGTGTGTATGTGTAATTTGTATTTAGGTATGTATATGTATTTATGTATGTTATATATATGTCATATATATTTTTTTTAAATATAATTTATTTATTTATATAAAAAGCGCCCGATAGCTCAGTGTTAGAGCACTCGCCCAACAAAGCGAGGGTCCCAGGTTCGCAACTATATGTGAGCTATTCTCTCCTTGGGCTTGGCTTCGTCCTGCTCGGACGTTAAGTGGGTACACCTCCTCCTTGTTAGGGCTCTTGCCCGTGAGTGATGGTGTTTATCCTCTGTAAAAAAAAAAAAAGAAAAAAAAAAAAAAACAAAAAAAAAAAAACAGCAAAACTTCCTATCAGCATTTTCAAGTAATTTCTTTTTTAATTAAAACACCTTCTTAAGCTACAGATACATCTAATATTTGATTGAGCATGTCAGAGTTCTTGGACTGAAGAACCTGGACAGTGAAATCAGAATTCTTCCCTTAGAGAGTGGTGTGTTGGCGTATTATACAAGATTTTATTTTTTCACCATTCTTACGAAGACTATTTATAGGTAAAGTAGGATTCAATTTTTAGTATAAGTTCTATTGTTCATATTGAATAATTCCCAAGAATTTCACATTTCCCTTCTATGATTATAATATTGTGTGAGCAGGGGATGATTATGACTGCAGAGGGTTAAGTATCCATTGGATTACCCATAGTCTTATCTTATCTAGAATCTGATGATGGAAAAAGTGACAGGGTTGAGGGCAAAGCACTAGCATTCCTCTCCGAGTTTTTGAGGAGAGAGTGTAATTCCGTGCTGACCCCGCCACTCGTATCAACTATATTCTCTATGCTATGCCACAAATTTCTATCATTTCTCTCTCAAGTTTGAGAGAGCGGGCGCATATGTCCAAACGGAAATAGCCTCGCGAGAAAAATTAGGAAGACCGCTCTGGAGTGGCCCATTCACAGACGGAATGTACGGCCTCGACACCCGTAGGTGGTGAGGCGTCTAGCATTGGAGAAGACAACCACTTTCCCTTCATAACTTCGGCGTGAGGAATTGCTAATAGGATCCGTGTGGCAACCACCCCGTATCTCATATATACCGGCTCCACTCTTCTTTAGGACCCATGACTGTTGATCAGGTACTTGACATCTCACTCGCCACTCTCTTCTCCGATTGGGCCAGTACTCGCTTTCGGTGGCCTCGAGGTCTAATGGTTATATACTTCTGACCCTATTTCATTGATAAATCACAAGCAAAGTTAGTAAAGGCAATTGGAGTTTGGACCGACCCCCTTCAGACACTGAGAAAGCGAGAGGGAAGGAGACAGTTAAGAGGTATAGTGAGATCGAGCAGACTTTCGTGTCACACATAGTACCAAAGGCGAGGTTGAGATTAGAGGAACACATAGCGAGGGTATGGCACAGATATGCCTTTTCGTTGGAGTATTAGAAACAGAACCAATCAGAGCGAATAAGATGAAAGGAAAGGATATTTTCTCCACCCACTAGAAGTTGTTAGAGCTCTCGATGCAATTGTTTCTTCCGCTGTCACCGCTTAGGTTAAATGGTAAGATTTGTTCTCATGTCTTCATCGGTTAGAGAGAGCGAGTGTAACATATGTCTACCGCTCACTCTTATTTCGTCAGAAAGAGTCCCGTCAGATACGTGCGAGGAGCATGTGTTCGCTCTTCGCGCGGAGAACGATTTCTTAGCTGAAGTGGAAAATGCGAACATGTCTTCTTAATGTTTCTGTCCATTAAATGGTGTGTGAATCTGGAGAACGAAAATTTTTCCACATCCGATACGCATTATCATCCTCTGCCTGATTTGGCCAGAGAAACAAGCACCGCAGAGGCTGTAGTCTTATACTCCTAATTATCATCAATGGCCATGCTTTTTCTCATTGTAGTAGAAGTAAAGATAAGATTCTCAACTCAGGATTGAAAACGAAGGTAATTGAAACACTCCTTGCACTCATCCTCATATCGCCGCATCCGAAACTCCATCGAGACCCCTTCATCGTCTTCAAGTCATTATCAAATACAGAATTGGCCTCCCTCCCAGCGTTTTTATCTGACAGAATCAATGATACATGCTGGTCTCTCGAGAGTACAACGGAGGCCCATTCCTACATTACTTATTAGTTAGCCGTCAGCAAGGCAACGCATGCCCCCCAATCGGCTCGATCAAAGTGCCAGTAATATATTTTTGTATGTTGATGTGAGCTGTTGTATGGGAGAAAGTATTAAGAAATTAAGAAGATATAAAGGGTTAATGTTGGCTTGGGAGGAGTTTAGATGATTAGGAGGGAGTCGTCTCAACCCTTTGTGAAAAGCGATAGGTGAGTGTTATTTATAATTCTTTTAAACATTTCAACTTCTAACATAATTCTCTCTACTGTAGAAGAAAAGCAACTATGTATGCGTTGAAATCCTACCACTTCTGGTATCAGTATAGTCTGGGAGAGATTCATTTGGTTTGCGGTACTCCTCCTATTCAACAGCGTTTGGCCATTATAACATATGTACGAATGAAATTAATGGTTCTTCTTAAATATACATCTAGTCAATCACATACGCTGGTTGCTAGGGGCGCGCACCTCGCACAAACGAGTAAAAGAAGAATTGGGAGATCTGTAGATTTAGTGACACTCTTCGCGTACCGCCACTTCAAACCTTTTCCCTCTATAATTCAGTTTCAAGTGTATACGCTAGGCAAAGCTCTACATAACCAATGGTCAGGTTGTCTCATCGCTGTACGCTTGAACCTTAGTATGCCAATATAAATAAGTGAGAGTGCTCATACTCTGGGGTGCGAGTACTTCTGTGTTGGGATTGACAGACACAGCACTCACATGCTTTTTGGAAGTATTTACGTGAAGTCAGTAGATAACGTCGTAACTAGGATCTAAAGGCTTATAAACCTGTCCTGGACTTCTAGTCTCGCCTGACCCTCTATCTTTTGTCTTGCGTGATATTTCAAAGAGAGAAAAGACTTATCTCATTATGTGTCTATAGAAAATCTGTGTACCTGTTAGGAGAAACAGTGAAGAAGCGAGAGAGATTATATGTCGTGGCAAGTAGTGTCGAGAGAGGGAGAGACTTGAAAGCACCACTTTTTCAGAGCGTACCACGACACAAACCTTTTTCGAGTGTAGGAGATTCGCCACTCGAATGGTGCCTCACGAAGACGTGGAGTGAGAGAAAGTTGGGTGTTTCCAGTCTATAAATATGGAGTTCTTTAGATGAGTTACTGACACTCTGATAAAAAAAAAAAGTTAAACAAACACCAGACATAGAAGGTAAGCGACCAGATAACGAAGGGACTTACTATCACTTCGATAAATACACTCTAAGACACCGAGAGATGAGGATACAATTGTTCGCACGCAAAAGCCTAAATTTGAAACTTGAAATTTGTGTTTGAAAACGCTAAACACCCATTCCAATCATCTGTGTTTCCTACTCAATTTACACTTATTACATGCTCACTCACATTATACTTAAGCCACTATGAGCGTGAGTTTCGAGAATGTCTCATCTGCGAGATTAAGTTATTAATAGATATGGCGAAGAGCCTTATCTAAGAGCACGAGCTGCACTCTCCGAAATATATCGAGCGTACAAAAACAAGAAAAATACCCAATTTATTTCTCTGCGGCAAATAGTAAAAAGTGGAAGCTAAGAGGTTCTGTTGAACACCACGAGTTTGAATCAGCATATAGCGGTACAATCTTTGCAAATACAAAGATAGGTAAAAAAATATGAGTTACGAATAAAAGCTAAATAATTTCAAACTAAGATGAGGAGAGTAACCGGCTCATAGAAAAGAGTTACTTGTATAGAGTTTAAAAAGAAGTCGACCAGAACAAAAAAAATAACATGGAGCACTCATAAGTCACGCTAAATCTGAGGTGAATATAAATATCGACTATTTAACTAGATAGAATTTTCATATTTTTATAATATTAATGCTATATACTAAAACCATGGTAAGTGGACTACTAAAAATTGCCAATTCGGCTTTGTCCAAAAAAAAAAATTTCACAGGAGTGTAGGCCCGCCTTATCAGCAAACCCCTGGCAACAGCACTTGATACACTCAGAGATGAAAGTTAGGGTAGACTATGTATCTCAGCAAATAAACCAGAGCGCTGACACGATAAGGAAGGACGAGGCGGCCATTATTTATTTAGACTTACTCGACCAATAGGTGCCGAGAATTACTCACTCCACCCTCCAAAAAGAAGAAAAATACATAATGTATAAGTACTGGAACCTCAATCGAAAAAACTGAAGAACAGTCAATCACCAGGACTAGAGAGTATAAACCTCAAATTTGCAAGTACTGTTACAAAGAGACTGAGATCTGAAGCGGTATCAACTGACCAACCTATGGAGAGAAGATAAATTGCGTGATGTATGCCTCAGAAGGAGAGTATAGAAAGTAATTTGATTTGGCATTGCGTTGGTTGAAGCCTCTGAAAAATGGGGCAAACACAGTAAGTACTGCATTAGAGAAGTTGAGTCATGGCAACCGATGTGGTGTGCAAAGGCTAAAAAATTGAGTTTAGCGATGTGTTGTCTCGCTCGGCACTGTCGAGTATGAGGAAATGAGAGGAGTATGACTCACGACATGAAGGAGTCTGCGAGATGTCGTTTGAGATTGTGTATGACTCTCGTCATGGCACAGAGCTATGGGATGAGATGGAGATATTATTCTATGCTGAGCTCTTGAATTCTAGTAGTTTAAATTTAAGTTCTCGCAAGAGAGAGAGTCAGAACGATAAGGGCTTCGGGGCGGTTCAGATTACACTAAAGTGAATAATGATCACATGTGCTTTAATGTTATAATAAGTGCACTCTCATGAGAAGTGGTGTGACTTCTCCTGGAGGCAAATAATTTGGTTGAATATTTCTGAATGTATTGGGGTATAATTTGCTGATTGAGATCATGTGAAGGATATGCGACTATCTTTCTAACGATTATGAAATTGTATTTTATGGGTACTTGCTTATATTATATCCAGTGGTTTGTATGAAAGTTAGGAATAGCGGTTTGTTTGTTGATATTTGATATGAGAGGACTTTGTGTGTACAGTGGCTCGGAATTAATTGAGGTCTCTTCTTTCATTATTTTTATTCTTTATTTTGGTAAGCCTAGTTTATAAGATGTATAGACACGCGTGAGAGATAAATAGAAGAAATTTGTTAAAGCAACAGTGCGATTGAATTTCTAGCTCAGACTCTACTCAGAAAGGAGCTAGGGTAAAGTCGTATTAATTGTTTAATGTAATAAAACATATCCTTTATCGGGCATATGGGAGTAGAAATTCGTAAAAAGTTATGGAATATTTTTTTATAATAAAAACAACTAAAAAAGTTTTTAAATATTATATTATGCATTTCGAAGACGATTTCTCTTGGGGTGTTAAGGTAAGAAATGCATTTGGTATTCTGAATGTAGAATATAATGTATGAATTTGAATATAATATTAAGTAGTGCCTATTGAATGGCAGATCGAATCTCGAAAATAATATTGTGGAAATAATGAAGTGGAACTACAGTATTTGGTATAATCTGTTGTAGGGAACATTAGGAGAGGGTGATGGCGAAACATCTACTGAGAGATCATTAGTGTTTGTGCCTCTATTCAAGGTTTCTATCAAAGAAATTCATGCCTAGTCTAGTGGCGGAAGGATGCATAGGATAATTTGTGGATATACTGGGAAAGTGGTAAGATATTAGAAGTGAGAACTATTATAATTGTAGATCAAATAGAGAGTATAGGCTAAGTGAACGGGGGATATGTCACTTGAGGAGGTATATTCTGGAGAAAATAAACTACTAAAAAATAAGTATCGGTATCGGCCTCTAAAATAAATTTTCGAAAAAATATTTCGGGGTTGATAACTCGTACTAAATGGAGAGAGGAGCCTATGCTTTTCCTAATATGCAGTAAAAAATTATTTAACTGGTATTTTAAAGTGATATATGTATGAAGTTAAATGCTCAAGTTTAGGTAATATATTAAAGAAAGTCGATATAAGTGCATATTATAGGTTGATAGTGAGTAGTATTCACACATAATGGGTTAATCTATAGTAATATAAAAGTAGGGTGTATTAGGTTAGAATGTGCTAAATTAACTATAAGCTCAATTAATATGATGAGGTTATCAAATAAGAAAGTGTATGTATAAAATTAATATATTAGATAATTTAATGCATAAGCTAAAGGCTTTAAGGGACTGATGGAAAAATTATAAAAAAAAGAGGTAAATAGAACAGTATAGTTTGGATTATAGGAGGATGATAATCTGGACTACAACTTATATAACAATCAATTACAGGAAAGCTCTTCTGGAAAGGAAGTAGTTTATGCCATGTTGTATATATCATAAATAAAAAGAAGAGTAATCTGAAACCCGCTTCCTTCCTACTTCAAAACAAAGTGTACCAAGGTTAGTTTGAACCAATTTATAAGAATAAGAGGGGTAGTATTGTATGGTGGGATAACACTACATATATTACAAAATCTAATATACATTGGCAGATAACTTTGAAAGAGGCTGATAGTGAATGTTTGTGAGTTTAATGGTGTTGCAAGATAGAATAGGTATTTTTTGAGTGAGGAGAGGTAAATTATTAAATGTATTAGTATAAAATGTGTAAACGATTGAAAATAAAATCCTTAATATAGTATTACTTTGACAGTGATATAGATGAATTTAACTTATAATAAGGCTGAGAAAATTAATCAAGAAATGGAGTACTAGCGAGAATTATTATTAGACTGAATTAATGTGTAAAGATGTGAAACAAGCATTTGTGAAAGTGGCATAGTTCAGTACATGATTGGAGGAGAGCAGAAATTAGTGCCCTTAAAAATTTAAATTGAATGTAAGTATAGGAGTAATATATAGGGGATAACTAGTAATAGAATTACTATAAGGGGGATTAGTTTGAGTATTGTACGGAAGAATATGCTTAGGTTATTTTATTATTTTTCTCACAGAAAGATGAGTGCTTCTAGTTAAATGAAGTGTAAACTGATTTGGCTGAATAGAAACAAGTTTTAGAAAATTTAAGAAGTGGTTAGATGATAGTATAGTATTATAGATCAATTTATCTTCACATTTTAAAATCAAAATGTGATTTGAGAGAATATAATGAAAGAGAGGAAATATATAGTTAAATTTGAGGGATTGACTTCAAGTAGATTTTATATGGACTTGTCAACAAGGCGATAATTGAAACAAGATTAATTTTATAGATTTTCGTGCAGTGTCTAATTAATTTTGGTGTTAGGTGGTAAATACTTATGAATGGTAAATCAAGTATTGTCTGTTCGAGATAGTGAAGACATGTGTAAGAAATTAAAATGGAGTATTAGAAGTGTAAATGGTTTTATAAATATATTAAATTATTAAGGATAGTGAAGCGAGTGAGATATGTGTTATGTCTCTAAGGCTATTTAATTTTTATAAATTATGCGGATGGGTGATGTTAAAAGAATTAGTGAGGTAGAGGTGGTATAAGATAGAAGGTTATATTATTACTGAATAGGAGACGAATGGAAGAGAGTGGGAGGGTGTCATCATTGACTTATAGTTAATGCTAAGATATATCGATTTGCTTCGGACTTACATAGCAATTCTTCTTAACTATCCAACTATATTATATTACCGTGCATTGAGTTGTTAACATAATTCATACCTATCTAACCACATCTGGAGGAAGTATGAAGGAATGATAGATTAATAATATATACCTATATATTATAATATTAATAATATTATTAATATTAATATATATATATATATATATATATACTATAAATTAATTAATATTAATATAATATATTATATATATATATATATATATATTATAATATATACTATTAAATATTATATATATATATATAAATATTAATTAATATAAATATTAAATAAGGCTTTTTAATTATCTTTGTAGCTCCTATAGTCTCCACTGCTATATATAAATAATGGATAATATACTTGTGTAGTAGGATTTTTAAATTGTTCGCGGAACGATATGGCCGGACACTATAGATACCTATTGGCGCACAAAAAAATAATTAACTTGTAACATAAATCAATTAAAATTCAAACACACACACACAAACTACACACACACACACAAACACATAATATTAATATATTATATAAATATATATAATAACTATATATTATATTAATATAATATATATATATATATATATTATATTAATATATATATATATATAATATATTTATATATATATATAATAATATATATTATATATATTATATTATAATATATATTGATATGTTTTTTTTAGTTTTCATCTAAAATGGTAATTAAGATTTTTGGAAAAGTTATCTTTTAATGTAAATATTATATATAGGGTTGGAAGTAAAAATAACTCATTAGTTATTTTTTTTTGAAAAAAAAACTCAAATAAACTGGGGATTTGTTACATATATTTATAAACCTATAAAAATAAACACAAATGGTTTATTTAAAACTTTTTTTGGATTATAGTTTAATGTGATTTATCAGTTTCAAACGAAATATAGATGTAGTATATTTAAAAATATAGGGTTTTAATATTAGAATTTAAAAGGCAAAACTCACTTAACTCACGTAAATACTTGATTATAAGGGGTGTTACAACTCGCACTCAACATACTATTCTATAATAATAATACTACTCCATGCAAATGTCTCTTTTCAAGTTCTGAATTGAAATCAAATTTTCTTGATAACGAGAGGAAAATGTATTGAGCCGGAAACAATAAATACAAAATATGGTATATATTGCCGAGTCCTTGACACTCTATTACACACACAAGAAAGCGGAAAAATAAAAGCCAAGGGGGTAAATTATCTTAATTGACTTTCGTTTAAACACTATATAATAAAGAAATGTAAAAAAAAAAGGTAATTTTATTTGGAATAAAAATAAATCTTTTTTATCCTCTAATCTATAAATATATATTAATCCTTAATAAGAGTAAACAAAAAAAATTATTTATACGCTCACTATAATCCACCCTAACATGAACATATAATATTGAATATTAAAATCTGAGGTCAAAGCGAGAGTATAGGAATATCCTGGAAGTACCACAATGTACGAGATATCTAATAGTACAAATAGGGAAGGAACACTCACTCTTTAAGGGTAATTGACAGATGATTTTACTTGAGGACACACGAAAGGGAAAAACCTCCTACAAAAGGGCCATAAATCACGCGAATTGCCACCAGATCAACTGTTCTGAGCATCTAATAGTGCCACGTCTTTAGACGGAAATGTCTCATCCATATGGCAGATATAATAGATTTGACTATTATAATATCAAATGCATCCTCGGAAATGTCGCGCAAATACTAACTAGAGGGAGATATAGATAGAGAAATATTTTGAGAATTTCTATCACAAGAGGCCGAAAACAAAATCATATTGAATTAAACATTTTAAAATATTTACAAATACATAGTATACCATTCACAGTTACAAGTAAAAATCCATTCCATAGAAACTTAATATGCAACCAACAAAAACAAAATATTACTATTTCCTAGTAGAAAAAATTTAATTTTATGTAGAAAAATTGAATATATAGTTACCCTATATATATATAATATATAATTATATATATATATATATATATTATAATATATTATATAATATATAACCTCATATAACATTTTCAGATATTATGTAATTTACAGTACAGTTTTCGATAAGATTCCCATTACAGGCTGATCTAGATATAATCATTTTACTTTACAAATAGTATAATTATTAATATGATCTAAAAAATATTTCACAAACGAGTCATTTTTATTTCTTTAACTGCATTCTGGCTTATTTTATTTTTTTTTTTATTATTTTTTTTTTTATTTTTTTAGATTATTCACCTCTTATCACTTAGGTAATTCACACCTCACTATTCAAGGAGGGGAAACTTTCTAGGTAATTTCTACATTCTAGGATTTACGTAACACTGCGAACTTTAGCCATGCTGAACTTTATATACCGATCGTCAATTACTAAATCCTAAGTTGAAAGCCATCAGGTATGCGAGGCTTATACCATACTGAGTCAATGATTGAAGTTCTTCTAAACATAGGAGATCCACTAGAAAAGAATTTCACAGAAACCACATTTTGCTATTATTGTGATTCACCTATGTGTTTCCAGTCATTCTAGCTCAATATCACGAATAGGGATACTATAGTGGAAAGAATATATAATCCTATCATGAGAGCCATAAGGATTAATATCAACTTAACAAATTATAGAATAATTATGGTGGTATTAAGGGTATCTCATTTTCTCTATCAGCACAATCGGCTATTTTGATTTATGGGCTCTTCAGATAAAGAGCACGCAAAATTATACAGGGGAATTTGTCTTGGTAAAACTAGATTTGGATTTACAGACGCACATGGTCTTAACAAAGCTAATTGGTTTCTATATAATCTATTTGGATTTTTTATTATAATAACAATACTATATTCAATTTGATTTAGTATTTTATATAAAAGATGCTTATTTTTCTCAAAGACAGTGTGATTTAATAAAGGAAAATATTAAAGTAGGAAAAATATTTAAAAGTAAATTACATTGCTTCAATATCATTAGTAAGCAATACTGTAATCGTTAAAAACTATTATTATAAATATATATACAAATGACTATTTAGTACTTGGATCCACAATACTTGTATGCATATAATGACACCCAATCAATATATTATGAACCCGGGAAAAATTTTATGATAATAAAAATTTCAATGAACAATTTTTTTTTGTATAATAATAATAGAATAAAAATAAAATAGGTAAATAATCATTTTTATCAAATATTATTTGTTGGAAATCGACCACATACAAATATAGAAAACCTTTAATCTCTAGTAAAGAAAATGCAACGTTTATGTGATCCAAATATCTGAATATGGCATCTTCAAGTATCTATTTATTGTGAAATAAATGGTTTTATAATTTTATATATATTACTTATTACTACTCTATTATATTATCAATTTTCAATTTAACCACTTAGTACTTGAGTATTATTATTAATTTATAATTATATTGACCTTATATAAAATATATTGAGCTATAAATAATCTATTATTATTATTATTATTGATAATACTATTATATATATTCATCTAAGAGTTTTTGCAAAAATATACCCAATCACTGTACTTACAATGTAATCAAATATCAGCAAACGTATATTATAATAATAAAGACAATAAATTATTCAAATTGTTTCTATCTATATAATATCACATATTTTGAATAGTATACTCACTTATCTAATTACTCAGTATACTTATTATACTATCATCATATATGATATCAAAGACACTGGAGAAGAACGGAATGAACAACGAGCTATGTATTACAGTTTCGACTTCAGACTATTAATAAAGAGAGCTGAGAGGCATAAAGTTTAGACTTTTTGAATAAAAAGGAGAGAAAGGATCAATAGACATATATCAAAAACAGCAGTACAGAAGAAGGTTCAGCCGATGAGTCAT
>JABUQX010118264.1:5000-7500 GCA_015478945.1 Trachelipus rathkii
GCACTTGCTTGTCATTGGTGGGAAACCACTTTACTGTAGTGACTCGTTTAATCCTTTTTGGAAACCTCTTTCATCTTTCTCAATAATAATAATAATAATTTTTGTCGACATCATAATTTTTTTCCTTTTGTCTTGAAAGGTCTTCATATTTATCCCTCGATCTATCTTCTACCTTAATCCACTTCTACTTTAATCCCTTTTTACTTTAATCTCTCTTCTGTCTCGATCCCTTCTTACTAATCTTATTCTACCTCATTTCCTTTCTACCTCAATCATCTTCTACCACAATCCTAATTCTACTTCTTTCCCCTCTACTTCAACTCCTTTCTATTTCGATCCTCTTCTATCTCCATCCCTTTCTATCTCCATACCCGACTTTCTCCATCCCCTTCTATCTCAATATATCCTTTTTTCAATTCACTTCCACCACAATACACTTTTACCTCAATTTCCTTATTCCTCTTTCGGTTCCTTTCAATCTTTTCAGAACTTCTCATGAACATCTTTATTCTGTATTCCTTCTCCTCATCATGATAAAATTTTCAGGACTCTGATGGTGAACTTTCGGGCAAGTACTAATAACCATTTTTGAATTATTTATGAGGAAGCTATGATAACATTGTTACTGGAATTTTTCTGTGTTAAAAAAAATACGGAAAAAATCTTTTTCTTATATGCTAATTACTCTTCACTAACTAGATGGGGGTTGTATTCTGACAACATAGATTAAGTTTATATTATATATATATATATATATATATATAGTATATATAATTATAAAAATATACACTATATATATATATATATTATATATATTATATATTATATATATATATATATATATATATATATATATATATATATATATAAACTTATCCCATCCTAGACTAACTTAAAATCAACTAAAAAGGTACTAGACTAACTAAGTATTGAACAGTAGCATATATATATATCAGGGTTGGCCCAATAACCCAAACCCAAAAACCCACACAAAAACCAACCCAAAAACCCAAGACCAAAACCCAGCCAATAACCCAAAATAGGTTTTTTTATATGGTTAACCGAAAGTCAACATTAATTTGGCGAAAAATATTACATATTTTTCAGTTTTATTACAACATTACAAAATTTTTATAAGCAAATATATAGATTAAATTAAATGCACAAATTATAACTCTTCAGGTGATACATATAAGCATATATAAGTTATAGTGCTTGAATCTGAGATGTATCGCTCAGATATATCAGATGAACCTGAAAACAAGTTAAACTTATCATGAGCTTTCTTGAGCTTACACTTCTCAAGATGAACCTTAACTCTTTCTATTTTTCTGATAATGTTATCATGGCAATAGTTGCAAATTACTTTGTTTGGATGTTTGTCATCAACAGTTACTTCACACCATTCGCTAGCTTTTGCTTTTCCTCCCGAGTGCGAATGATATTTTGACATTTTAAATATTTTCTTTTAACTACAGCTGATGAGTTTTTTAATTATATTATTAGATATTAATTAATTAGAGTATTAAATATTAATACTATATGAAATTTTACACAGTGCTGAAAAGAAAAAAAATAGGGGCTAGGTTTAGAATTTTTTAGTCCGGATTTTCACAAGAAAAAAAAACCAAAAACCCGAAAACCTAAAAACCCACCCAAAAACCCAGCTGGGTTGGGTTTTTGGTAAAAAAACCCGGGGTTTTGCCAACCACCTGATATATATATATATATATATATATATATATATATATATATATATATATATATATATATATAATATATATATATATATATATAATATATATATATATAATATATATAATATATATATATATATATATATATATATATTATATATATATAATATATATAATATATATATATATATATATATATTGATAGCGTAAAACTTCATGGAAAGCTTTTCATAATCATGGGTCTTCCTTGGGTGATCGAAGCCTTCACCTCATTTGCAAGTTCAGAGTCGGAATGTTACATATGGTAAGTGTTTTAATTTTATATTCACTATTGTGGTGGAGAGCATCGTGAGCTCTCTCGGCGAGTGGCTGGCTTGCCGTGACCTTGTGAAGATACATGCAGGACGTAATATTTTTTGACATTTTCAAATGCGAATTAAGGCATTGCTGTGCGAATGTTCCGGCCGGATATGTAGATATGGAATGCAATTATTTTCTCAGATTCGCATTATATTAGTAAGAAGTTATTTGTCTAAACCAGAGTTGTCCATGCACCGCACCGCACCGCACCGCACCGCACCGCACCGCTCCGCTCCAAGAGGAAAACAACACCGGGTGCATCGGCCTACCCTAGTCTGAAGTAACTCGCTTTGCGTACTTGGAATTCGGGATATGGATGACGATTTTTATGAATATCCTCAGCGGATGCGGATGTGGATGCAAATATAATATTTATCAATGCACACACACACACAAACACACACACAAACACACACACACACACACACACAACACACACACAC
>JABUQX010118265.1:0-30702 GCA_015478945.1 Trachelipus rathkii
TGAATCTAACATCTCAAATTATTACCACTTATCTTATCACTATATAATATATAGTATATATATCACGTACCCCTACACTTTAGCTGCTCATACTATGCACCCTACTATAGTGAGGCCCCCCTTTTTCACCCACATACCTAGCAGATCCTTATACACATATAAATAGTTACGCCATATCTCATTATCGTATATCTACTTTTACCCCTACATGGCCCTCGATCATATATCACTTATTTGGGCTCTACCATACCAATTGATACCTTAATATATATACTACACTACAACTTCTTATAGGTCATATCCTAAAATATAGAGTTCATTCGTACTCCTTAAGTACGGCTGTTTGCGCTATATTCGCATTAATCCCTTTACCCCGCACCACTACTTTCCCGAAGGTCTCTGCCCTGCTGGTTACAACCCTGCCTAACAGTCATTTATTAGCGCACTATTAAACTTACCTCTACAGCCCCCCCCCGCCCCCCTACACCCCTCCATTTACCCCCTACCCCCTTGCCCTCTACGTAGGCGGGGGGTCTCACCAGTATTAAATATGATTTATAATTATTATATTATATATATATCTTATTATATATATATATATCTATATATTATATTTATCATATTAATATCAATATATATACTTATATATCTATATTTATCATATATAAATCTATAAATTCATAATCCTTATTATATATACTCTATATTTAACGTATATATATATATCTATATTCTATCTAATATATATATACTCTATTAATTTATCATTTTCTTATTATTATTATTACTTAATTCTATTCGCTCTTTATGGTAGAGGCGGCCGCCACTTTCGTGTTTTCCCGCACAGTATACAATTTGCACGTTAGTTCCATTCTATATAAGCAGCGTCTTGCGCCACAGCTCCTCACGGTCAAAATAACCGCATTCATATTTATTACGTCCGGGCGCTTATTGGGACGCTATTCTGACTTTTTTCAATATCTAACTCACGGTATGCCTCTAGTTATGCATATTACTAACCGTGAGCGTGAAGTGCCAGGATAGTGTACTAGCACTGTTCCTAACTCATCAATACACCCCCGCCTAGCCTCCGTCCTACTATCTCTCACGTTTTGACACTGTGCGTATATAAGTATCTACCTAATGGAATTGAGGTTGAGTAGGGTCAGGTGTACATATACTGGTGACCTGTATTAATATTACTCAAGAGTAGATGTCAATTATGCTATATATCGACTGGACATGAAACTCCTGGAACAATAGATCAATAAACAATAATGACACCGACGGGCTCCCTCTAATATATTAATCAACGATATAGAAAAGTAACATAGAGAGGATATGAAGAAGAATCAGAATGGAAGACGCACAGAATGAAGGAGTCGTATATGAATGAGAGACACGAGAAGACACAGGTAAAAGACAGAATATACCTGAGTACGCGTGAGAGAATGAATAAGATATGACACACAGCTCACACAGATAGACAGGAGACGCACAGACACGAATAATCAGTAACGAGAGTATTATGACACTACAGAGCTGATATATATATAAGAATCGATTACATCACACTAACATCTAACTAAAGCCACTAATCAATAATCTCTTACTATATCTTTGATATAGATCACAAGACTGCATGATATATTGATCAGACACTAGATCACCATAACTATATATAACTACAATACATAAATTGACATCGAGTACTCAATACAGGACCTAAAAGAATAATGTGCGTGGAAGTTTAATATTATATAAATCAAATGGAAAATAATTCATCTGAATTAATCATCTAAAATAAGTATATTTTGAATTTTAAAGTGAGCCACTAAAACTATTAATAAAATCAGATTCAAATTAACATTTATCGGCGATCACATCATAAATGCTAAATCAATTTAATCCAGAGATACGACAAAGTGATCAGAGAATCAACTTACATTTACATAATCTAAAAATCCTTTCAACTAATATCCCTACTTCGAAACGCAATATCTCGTAGATTAGATACAACAGTTCAAGATAAGTTGGAGAGTGCAAGTAAAGATAGAAATATTTTTTTCAAACTTTAGAAAATAAGAACAATTAATTCGTAATATGAACTTGCATTGTGCATCGAAGAAATATAAGTTCCAACCTAGTTATGAGTCTTAAAAAAAAATATGGACATTCATGGTTCAAAACCTCTTCTCGCTAAAATTAATTGCGCTATTTAAATTAAAAAGATTAAATAATATTTTTTCCTCTCAATTTCATCATATTCATCAAAAATTGTACTTTTTGATTTATTGAATTATGTGATAAAACTCCCACTCGATTTCATGGCTTGCAAACTTTTTTATTTGTAATTGAATTTCCTCTATATACAATGATCATGAAGTGAGGTGGTGGTTAATCTGGAGGTGTGTGCTTTTGATTGTATTATGTATTACTGTAAATTATAATGCTTTGTTTAATACAGATATTTATATATATTATAAATAAAAACATATTCCCTTAAATATGCATCCGTATGATACTATACCTAAATTATTTACAAATTAATCTCAGTTTTAAAACAATCAGTAGTAATTTTCTTTGTTACTTCTTTCGTTCTTTTGATGGCTTCCTAAGATTAGTCTTGCAAAATTTCTTTTCAAATTTCATTTTGGTTCTGATGGTATGGTTACTGTGGGACATTCTAAGGAAATGATTAGATTTAAATATCCTTTTGAGATTCTCCAATGTAGATATTTAAAGAAGGATATATGGGGGAAGGTCGTTATCAGTATTGTGTTCAAATTTATAGACATTGAGGTTTCAGGAAACTTTACTCACATTTGTGTTTAAATTGAAGTTTACATTGAGGGTTTATTTACATTCTTAATAGATTTACTGTCTCATTAAAAGGTGAAAATTTAATCGACTTCTTTTCTAACAAATTTGGATTTTGATTACGTTTAGCTACATGAGTAATTATTATTAGTCATCGGCTTAATTATTTCAGAATACATTTTGATTTATGTATTTTTTAGTATTGATTGACACCGTTATTTGGAAATTTGTAATACAAATTTTAGGACTTTACATTATAGTACTTGGAATTTATTGAGCTAAAGGTTTTGAAGTTGTCCGTTTTAAATTGAATTTATTCAGAATTATTTATTTCGATGACTTTGAGTCTCATGGTCCATAGTTCGAATTTTGATATAAATTTATAATTTGAAGAGATTTTTTTCATTATTTATTAAATTTTTATAAGGTTTATTAAGGGATCATGTAATGAAGAATTTCAACTTTGCATTAAAATTAAATATAATAAATTTATTCATTCGGTGACTTGTGTTATTAATTAGATGTAAAATCCAAAGAAGTGAAAATTTTTCACCTTTAAACATAAATTATTTAATCACAATAGAAAGAAATATTATAGATTTATATTACGTTATCTACTTGTAATACTACCGGATTAAACCTACGCTTTTTACTGTTTTGTAAGCCGAATGATTTCTCTAACTTCAATGTTGTGTCTCTGTACAAATCATTTTATATGCCACTCAAATTTAAATCATTGTAAAAGAAATTAAAAAATCTTGTACAAAAGAATATTTATTTATGAGATTTTCATCTAAGAAGGAATTCAAATTGGACATTATGTTTTTATATGATTATTTTTATTATATATTTATTTATTTTTTTTCTTCCCCTTTTAAAGGTTACTTACATACCTACGTAGTTTAAGCAATTTTTTTTTTAATGAATTTATATAATATTTCATAGCTGCATCGAACCTTTAATAATTTGTGATATAGTTGCTTAAGGATGGTGCGTTTTAAGGTTCTTTCTGATTAACTCATTAGCTGCTAGAAATTTAATAACTTTGTATTCGATGCTTAAGCATGTGGCCGTTTAGGTTTTCTGAATACACTCATGAGCCGATCAGAGAACATTTAATAATTTATATTTATGTTGTGATAAGCATTGTCTTTTAAGGCTGATTAAAAAGACTCTAATAGCTGCCTCCCAAAATTTAAATAATTTGTATTGGTGCTTAGCTGTGGCGGATTTTAATAATATTCCGATTACCTCATAGCTGCAATCAGCAATTTAAATAATTTTATATTTTTCGTGAATTAAGCATGTTGTATCTTTGTACTTTCTCTGATTAAATTCATAGTGCACTACAGAGATTTAAATACTTTTGTATCTCGATGTGAAGCATGTGCCAGTTTTAAGTTTACTTTCTGATTACAATAAAGTGCAGCTGACAATTTAAAATAATTTATAATTTTTCGTGATTAAGCATGTGCATTCTATGTGTATCATCTGATAAATTTATAGCTGCTCAGGAATTTAAATAATTTGTATCTCGATCTTAGCATGTGCAGTTTTAAGTCTCCTTTCCGATTATACTTCATAGCTACCTCAGACATTTAATAAATTTGTATGCTCGATGTAATAGCATTGTGCATTTTAAATGTCTTCGATTACATTCAATCAGCTGCACTCAGAAGACATTTAAATAATTGTATATCAATTAAGACCATATTAACTTCCTTTATCATTACTACTCATAGCTGAGTAAGCACATTTAAATAATTATTATATTTTCGTGATTAAGCATGTGGAGCTGCTTTGCTATTTTATCTCATGTACATAGTGCACTCAGACATTTAAATAACTTTGTAACTCGATGCTAAGCATGTGCCGTTTTAAGTTTCCTTTCTGATTCACTCATAGCTTGCACTCAGAACATTTAAACTTTATATTTCGATGGACAAGCATGTTGGTTTATTTCCTTCGTTACCTATAGCCGCACTCAGAAATTTTAATATTTTGAGTTGCTGTGAATTAACAGATGTTTTTTTAATCTGATTCCGATTTACATTCATGAACTACAAATGCTTCACATTTAAATCTTCTTTTCATGTAGTTTATAATGCCTTTTAACGGATCTTTGTTTTTGAAACTAAATTACAATATTTGCAAATGAGGTTTTCCGATAAGATTCTTTTTCCATGCTTTGATCTGCGCTGCTGATGTTGAGGGTTTCTTTTTAAGGAATTTTTCCTTTTCTGGAATCCCTTTCTATTCACAAAATTAGATAGTGAGGTTGTACAAAAATGAAAATTAATATGAATGGAGTAAGAAAAAAATTATTTTAGAAAATATATTATGTTATCAATTGATTTTTTTTAAATATCTGTTTTTAATACTTTCCTTTAACCATAAAGAAATGTAAAAAAATGGAATGTAAACAACCAAAGACAAAAATAGAAAAAATATTTTTTTTTTAAATTTAGATTCAAATTAACACTAAATTAAATAATTTTTTAACAAAGCAACCTTTTTTAGTGTAATTTTAATAAATTTAAATAATTAAAATCCAATAACTTTATACGATATATATATATATATATATTATACTATATATAGGTATATATATTTTATATATATATATTTATATATATATATATATATATATTATATATTATATAATATAATATAATATATATATATATATATCAGGCTTGGGTTAAGTACAAGTATTGTAATAAAAGTTACATTTTGGAGGCACTTGTACTTGAGCCTTTTGTACTTGGTACTGTGCTTGGTACTTGCAAGTATTTTGGCATTTTAAAGCAATATTTTTTTATTCTCTTTTTTATCAATTTTTCTATTGTTTTGATGTGTATATTTTTACATGTTTAAATAAATAAATTTCAGTTAAGAATTTAAAGAATTGCATAGTATATATATTAGTATATATTATATATACTATTACTATATATTATATTATATATATATATATTAATATATATATAATATATTATATAATATATATACTATATATACTTAATAATATATATATATTATATAAATAAAAACGCTTTTCCCAGACTGGGAAAAGTGTGTAATGCCCACAGGAAGCAGAATAGTGTAAGAAGAATATGACACAAATTGATAAAGAAAGCCGCAGCCTTATCCACTTATATACTTATTAATGAGAACAGCCGCAGTCAGAAAACTAGCCTAGAGCTTTCAGGGACGACGGGACTCCTATTGCATCTCGTCATGTGGGGTATTACTTGGCCAGTGGGATACCATACACACTCAAAACACGGCCAGCCCTGCACTTTTTATGACCTTTCTTCTCGTCCTCTGCCAACAATTTCATCCCCAGATTTCTTATTGCTGACTAATTACTTATTCTTACGGTTGCGCAGTCGATTCCCCCACACTCATCACTATACATATGCTTAACCACCGACTTTCATCCATCCTTTTCCACATGAACAAAATCATTAAACATACTTTCATTTATTCTCTATTTATCCTTTGTTTTCACACCATGAACTCTGTAATAACGTTCTTCTTCTTTATATTTCACATCTACACGCCCGTAAGATTGTCCAACTGAAAACATTGTACTTTTGATTCATATCTTATTCAGACCATAGGTCTACACTATATAATAAACGGTTAGAACATACGTACGTATACGTAGCTCGACTTAGACTTAGTCTTTTACCATCCCCAAAGGATTTATTGCACAGCCAAATTCCTAATTAACTTTCACTACATCACTCGGCATCATCCGTTCCTTTTCGTCTCCAACATATATAACTTAAATATTTTAAACTCAGTCACGTGTTCCAGCTGCTCACATTAGCAAACTTCACACGAGGATGTCTCACTCACAGCAAAACTAACTCTTTTCATAGTTTAATCTTTCAACCTCTTCATACCTGCAAATTACCTAAAAATATCCTCAAACTTATTAGATCACAGCCAAACCCATATTATATATATATAATATATATATATCATATATTATATATTTATATCAATTATATAATATTTATATATACTATACTATTTATATATAATTATATAATATTATATTTTTAAATAAATTATTATACTTATATATTATATATATATAATATATATATTAATATATATTTATATATTATTATATAGTTATGTCATCCCAAGGTGGAAGTTGTATTAACAATGCGTTTATGGAGGTATAGTCAGTGATTGGGTGAGAGCAATATTAGTACATTATATATAGGTAAGGGGGATAAGGTAAACTGTAAGGTATTGAATAGGGTAATTAGCTTCTATTGAGATGTTTGTAGGCGAAGATCTTTTGTGGTTTTTTGTCGAGAAGGAGATGAGTGAAATGACTGAAGGATGATTTAGGGAAGACATATGGTGCGTTTAAGTGGTAAAGAGGATGTGTGGATCAGTATTGTACCATGTGAACAAATGATTGAGATAATGAGTGAGGAGAAGAAAAAATTGTATTAGGATTTAGTGATTGCAACAGGTTATATATGATTAAGGGAGCTCTATGGCAGTTTAGTCTATTTTGTTGGTGGAAATTCTGATGGAAATCAAGTATGCTATGACGAATATGATTCGTGTGTATAATAAAAGAGAGAAAGTGCTTGTTTACATATTAAATAGTGGTGTTAGGCAAATGTATGTCTGTCTCTTGGGGATCCATCTGTATAGGATGAGGTTATGAAAAAACGTAGAGGTAGGGATTGGACAAGGGTAGTGTTAGATATGATGGAGAATGGAAAGAGAGTGGAGGTGTTCTCCTACTATTTGTTTGAGGATGATTTGGTGTTTGTGTGGCGAATCGAGAGAGTTTGAGAGGAATTGGTAGAGAGATTTTGTAGGGTTTGTAAAAGGAGGTGTTTGAAGTCAAATGTAGATAATAGTAGGTTATGGATTGTGGGTGAGGACAGTCTCGGTGTGAAGTTTATGTTAGATGGTGAATCGCTGGAAAAAGTGTCTGAATCTTAAATATTTAGGATATATTTTTAATGAAAGGGAGAGGATGATTGCGAGTTGGAGTATGGAAAGTTGTGATGGGCTAAGGTGGATGGTGCATTAAATGTTGGTGGATGTAAAGGGACTAAGTTTGAAGTGCGGCATGGTCTTTACCATGCGGGTATAGTTGTACATGTATAGTATGAGTAGTGGGAATATGGCTGGTGCAATTGTATAGATCTAAAGTACAATGCTGTCAGATGAACATTAGGGCAGTGTTAGGTGTGAAAAGAAATTATAAATGAGAGAATGACAGTTGAGAAAGTTTGTGTTGGTGTGAGAGAATGGGTAAATGAAAGATAAATGAAAGTAGTTGAGATGGTTTTGGTCATGTGGAAAGAAGGATGATATGTGGTTTAAACGGAGTGTATTAGTGGTAGTAGTGTGTGGGAATCACCGAATGGAGACAGAAGAAAAAGTGGATAGAGTGCAAAAGGAATGTCTGAAGGAGAGAAATGTGAGTTTTGGGCAGAGGACAAGAAAGGTGTCATAAGCAAGAGTGAAATGGCGCGGGTTTTGTGAGGTGTATTGGTTGTGGCCAACTGGGCCTAACGGAAGACCGACACATTGAGAGATGTCAATACGTGAGGTTCATCGGATCCCGTGAGATCTAGGGTGGATTTTTTTATGATGGGACACAGAATTCATCATATTTTATAAAGGGGGGGTAGGCGTGGCTTTTTTTCTGTTGCGTTTCATAGTTCTTCGTACTATTTTATGTTTCGGTGCATGTTTACACTTAATTCAGTCTGGGGAGAGAGATTGGTGGTAGTGATGAATATGATGATTATGATGATATGATGATGATATATGTCGAGCTTTGATGAATGATTATATATATAATATAATATAATTATATATATATATATAATATATATATATATATATATATATATATATTATAATATATATATATATATATATATTATATATATATATAGTATAATATATACGGTATATATCTTTCTTTCTTTCTTTCATCTTCTTCTTTTTTTCCCAGATTGGGGGTAAGTGGCACAAGAATCGGAAAAGAAAAGCAGTAGGAGACATGACACCGTCGAAAGAAAGACCAGCTACGCCTTCAATAAATATATTTCATCTTTATAGTTTCAAATGACATAAAGAAAAAAAAAAAAAAAAAAAAAAAGAAAATCAACCAGAGCATCATGGACCGCGACGGACCCTCAAATATGGTATATAGTCAATGTAAGGTTCATCTCCTGCTACAGTGGGCCCAACATGCCAAATAAAAACGCCATCTCTCCTTGCATGCATATTTATTCTGCCTTGCAACTCCATTTCTCTTACAGACCTGTGTTCACGGATCAATACTTTCTCTCAGTCTCCAGCGGTCGGTTCAAAACACACTCTCCACTATACACCGCTTAACCAACCGACTTTCATTCATGCCTTTCCACATGACCAAACATTCCTGCAACATACTTTCATTTAATTTCTCATTTACCCCTTTCTTCACTCACACAACTCTCTAATACGTTATTCCATCATTTTATTAATTTATTCTCACACTTAGCACGCCGTCCATCTGAACACATTGAAACATTGAACTTTAGATATATACTTCTTATTCGAGACCATAGTCTTACTACAAAATAACACAGGTAAAATACTCATGTAGACTCTAGCGCACCTCAAGACTAGTCCTGTTTGAATTCCAAGATATAATTGCACAGAACATTCCTGCATTCGAAACTTTTACTACTAACACTCTGCATCATCCGCGTTCCTTCTCATCCAACACATACCTAGATATATAAACTCAGAACTAGTGTCGCAGCTGTATCATCTAACATAACTTCACACTGGAGACTGTCCTCACTCACAACTTACTCTTTAATCTCGTTTAATTTCAAACCCTCCTTTTACATCCTGCAAATTTATCTACCATACTTCTCAAACTCTCTAGTTCGCCACGACAGGAAACCAATATCCAGGCATATAATAGGTAGGGCACCCTACATCCTCTCCATTTATCCTCATTCTAAACATTTCTGCCATCCCCACATCCGAATTATTTCAATAACCATTCCATATACACATTGAATACCCAAGGAGACATAACACCAACCTGTATCACTTACGGATATTAATCAAACCAATCACCATTGCCCATTTATTTAACTACGATTCATATCGTTCATCATACTGTTTTGATTCCATTACAGAGCTACACCACACATATATCAATAATACGTGCTAAGCTTCCCTATTAACTCTTATCATACGCTTGTTGTAAAAAAAAAACTAAATAATAGATGTTAAAAATACATAATTCTCAATCATTTTTTCCAATGTAAAGATTTGATTCCACAATCTCTACCATCTAAACGACCAATTGACTTCAACAACAAGTCCTAGTGACTCGACCACTCTATTCAACCAAAATACCAGCTTACTTCCCTAAACACCTCGATAAACCCTTATTCCATATATTTTTTACAAGTTCCATTTTCTCCTATCCGGTTTTATAAGGGTAGATTCAGTATCTCCATCCTTGGAAAACTTAATAATCCATAAACGATTCCTCACCCACTTTCATTCAATGGTACATATGCCTCTCTTGATATTTTCATAGTATTCATTATACTGCAGATATATCTTCAACGTTTATGCATTATTATCTTTCTCCATTACTAATAGCCTTCCAAAATGACTATTCCTTCTTGCACATCAAACACACACCCTTCATATATATAATATATATATTATATACTCATAATATATGATATTTTATTATATATTTATATATATATATATATATTAATATATTATTTATATTTTCAAAGTTCTCATAAAGTACTTGTACTTGATGTGTATTGTGTACTGTATATGAACAAATTAGAGTAATTGTTATTTGAACCATTCTAGAGTTCTGTACGATTTGTATTGAAATGTACTTGAACCAGAGATTATATAGTATATATATATATATATATATATATTATATGTAGTATATATTTTATATATATAGAAGTATATAGTATTATATATATTTCAGGTTTGCATTCGATAAGTAAAATTTTAGTCCCCGATACGGACACTTATATTAGACTTCTCAATTCACCTGTCACGATACACCAAAATTTTGCCGATACCAATACCGATACTTTTATCTCTATTAAATATGGACATAATATATAATATATATTAATATATGATATTATTATATTTATATATATATATTATAATGTAAAGCACAAAAATATATATCACCGTAAATATATATATAATTATTAGTAATTAGTTACAAACTACTGCATCCACGAAGTATCCACACATTATTAAAGATGCACATCCGATCGCTTTCACCTGAGGATGTTGGCGCGGATATTTCTATAGATTATTATAAGAATTGAGTTATGGTGATCTGGACGCAACTTTAAATGAGAGACTGGGCTCGACTCAACTGTGTAATGATTGATAACTCACTGTAATAAAGTTATATAATTAAGAGTAAAGTTATCAGGTTAGACTCGCTGGAATAGTAACTTCATATGATGGAAAGAAGGTATATGTAAAGAACTCTTACTTTTTCGTACGCAGTTCGTATTACAAGTGAACTTTTAACTGATGTTGGAATTGGATAATAATCACACTGCATTAAGCCCATTTTAAACGATATTGAAGAAATTACAACACCAGGCTCTACAGCTTCTGTATCCGATGTAATATTCAATTAATATCAACGATAAAAGGTTAGTCAAAAAGTCTTATATATAAATGTTCTTTAATAAAAATAAATAAATGAAAGAGTAAATAAAAATAGAGTAGCAAAACGCCTTTGGTGTATGTGGAATTTATGACCTTCATTACTATTGAACTTATTTAGACCCATATATTATAAGGCAAGATTCTTTTTTGTAACACAATTTTAGAATAAGGTTTGGCACCCATAAAAAGGAAAATAAGAAATCACAGAACCAACACTTCTACAGCAATCAATAAGATTCACTAGGAAGAATTTCTAGCAGTCCAGTAGTTGATGAGAAACATAACATCATTACCATAGAGATGTAGGCAATGATGAAAACTATTCACCAAGAAAACGATTAGATAATGATGATTCCTATCAGTTGGTGGAAAGTTAAGCAAAATGTTTACAAGTTTAGTAAACTTGCCAAGGAAATTACTTGGCTGATCTGCACTAGTTAGTTCCCATAGTGAGAGAGTATTTAGCAAATGCTGGGTATATTATTAATGAGAAAGAGAAACAGACTCTTAGCAGAAAAGGTAGAAAATTGATGTTTACCCCATGCACAACCTTCTATTTTGAATTTCAGACTTAGTGTAACACGTATATTAATTCCATTGTAAATTTCTTTCATTAAGGCGGAGGTTGTGTGGTGTATTTGAGTTTTGGGTCCCGTCCCGAAACTGGTAAGAAGTATATATAGATTGTTGTAAAGTATATATATTTATATATATTATATATATATATAATATATATTTATATATATATATATATTATTATATATCTATATATATATATATATATATTATATATAATATATTATATATATAATATATCATCCTATAGATCCCAAAAACAAAAGAAAATGAAATAATTATTGCGCTTGTATATAGAATTCTTCGATTGGTCTGTATGTAAAATAGTATAAGTGCAGGAGTACTGTAGTATTGGAGTGAGTCTTGTAGAGCGTTGTCGGAGCAGAAACGTGTCATTTTGATGGCTATAGTGAGCGGTGGAGATGTGCCGTTAATGTGTAGCTAGACTGTGTTTTAGGACTAACGGCAAGAACATGTGTTTTACATTGTGATGTGATTCTTATGATATGATCTAATATATATATATATATATATATATATATGTAAGGGACAATGACAAATATAAATGTTCTCGTTTTGCGCAGAAGAGCGTAAGCATTTCTATATATATTGATAAACTATGGTTGTGATTATCAAGTGAATCATTTGTGTATTATCGTAAGAATTAATGACTTTGTGAAGATTTATTTTAAAGAAATATGTTCTACAAATATTGATATATATTTAGTGATAATATATAGACTCTTATCTAATCTATGATATTTATAAAATCTACCGATTTTGTACAGGTAAAGTGTTGTATTGATATATTTGACTCTCTCCTCAAACGCTCAAGATTTTTTATATTTTTAAAGGCTCTCTTATTCACATTTGTATTTATTTCAAGACTCGGATTTTTAATATCTACATTTACATTCATATTTTATATGAAGAATAAAATATTTTAAGAAGAATTATATTTAAGGATATTTGACAATAATATTGAAAACTTTTTATTTTATTGTGAGGAAAATATTTGAAAATTACATTATCTGATAATCATTTATTTAAAAGGATATACAATATTTTTATGCATACAAATGACAAAGTAAAATTTTTATAAAGTGGAAAGTTTATCATTGAGCATCTTTCTATCAATTTCTCCATTGAAGTTTTAATGTCATTTTTGATGAAGGCGTCTCTCATAGCCTTGCAGCATTTTCTGATAGATCGAGGACTTGTCCGTTAGGTATGTGGTCAATTGTAACAAACCCCCCTGTAATTCCAAAAGAAGATACAGGCGTAAAGAAGTGGCGGCCGTGTAAAGAACTTTAAGAAGAACGAATGTGTTGAAAATTTTATTTGAAATAAAAATTTTATTGCCCATTGTGACTTGTTCTATGAAGAAAGTTGTGTCACATGATCAGAATCCCTGTCGGCCATCTTGTAATTTGTATGCTGTCTGAAGGATGTCAGAAAAAATCTACAGAATATTTTTTTTTATGTCTCATTAATGATCTTCTAGATTCTTCGTTACTCATCGATTTTCTCCGTCGTGTGTTCAAATTTCTACAGGATAGAAAATTATAGGCCTTTGGTTTGTGGTATTCAGAAAAAGGTAAAATTAATGTATCGATGGATTATACAGTGAGTGTAATGAACATTTTTGTTATTAATTATTTGGTAAAGTATTAAAAATATTTTATAAAATAATTTTTTTTTCTTCTATATTTATTAATAAAATTATGCAAAAACATTTAAATAAGTTAAAATATTCTTATTTGTGTATAATTTAGATACAGATTAAATACTCGCTCGTGATTGGTAGAGGCACCATAAATGGTGATGACGTAATAATATTGTCAATTCTAGCCTCAAAGCAGATCTTGGAAATTGAATATTTGTTATATGATATTAATTAATATTCGACTTTTAATATTTATTTATATTTAAAAATATAAATATAAAATCATTTAATGAGATACATTATTACTGAAAAATAATAAAGTTGATGCATTTTTGTCACATATTTTTTTTTGTGCAAAAATATTTATTCAGTTATTTTTTTTTTATCATTTGTAATAAATCTGATGTAGTAACGTTGGAGGTTAGTAATTTGTAGTCTGTAACCTCGAAGTCATCCTGCTTGTAAACTGGAAATATCCGATTTCTTCATCTCTGCGAATGAAATATTTTTGTATCGCAAATAAATGACTCAAAAAAACAAAAACTAAATTGATGTTTTTATAAGCAAAATTTTGCAGAATTTATTTTAGTATATATACAAAAATATATTTTATTATATTTTTCTATATATATATCTATATTTTACAATTTCATATTTATATATATATATATATATATATATATATATATATATAATATATTATATATATATATATATATATATATATATTATATATATTATATTATAATATATAATAAATATATATATTATATATATAAATATAAATAATAAAATATATATATATATAATTTCTAGATTTTGCTCTTTTGTACATTTTAATAGTTTTTTAATTTGCGTATCCAAGTGTGTTGCAAAGATGTGGAAGACAAAGTTTATTTTTTGATTTTACATGATCCGGACGAAAGAAAATTTAATCTGAAATGATTTTTTTTTTCTATCAGAAATGAGGTTAGCTTTTTTCTACAGAACCGATTTTAAATTTTCTCTAAAACTCATGCATTATAGTACTCTGTACATACTCGAAAAATAAAATTGTTATTTTTGAAAGAGTGTGGCTGATTCATTATTCGGGAGGTGTCTTATTGTGTGTGTGTGTGTTGTGGGGTGCACATCACGTCATTCAAATCGTCTTATTTTGCCGAAAAAGGAGGCAGGGGTTGTACTCCAAAATTCTCAAATATATATATATATATATATATATATATATATATATATATATTATATATATATATATATATATATATAATATTATATATAATAATATATATATTATATATTATAGTATATATATATATATATATATTATATATATATATATATATATAATATATATATATATATATATATATATATATATATAATATATTTCATTTTTTTATGATCAATCTTGTTCTTTCATGCTTAATTAACAAATCTTATTATGTTTTAAGGTACTGCAAGTCAGAAGAAAATTTTCCGAAATCTTTTTCAAGAGTCAAGACGGAAATCCTTCCACACGAAAATAAATCGTCAGAATTTTGGCAGGAGGGTATATTTTTTCGTCCTGCCTGCAGAAGGCAGTAGGTCAAAAAGGGCTTTCTTATAAATATAAGATTTATTTATTTTTATATATTTAATTCTATGATTAAGAATTTTTTTTTTTTTTTTAATATTCATTTTTTGAGGCTAATGTCCTTTATAATCTCCATATACGATATAAGTACATCCAAGCAGTCCATTGAAGCCACCCACCATCCAAAGTTTTCCAGTGTAAGTCTATTCTTGATAAATCCATTGGTATTTTATGCATAATTAATTTTTTTTTCCTAATTTCAAATATTTCTTCCTTAATATTTCATCCTATCTATGTCGTCTGACAACGAAGAGAGTGTCAGTGTTAATGAAAACGAAATCCTTGAAATATCTGCTCAAGATGAGTTAAATCCGATTGCTGGAGACACTAGTCAAAATCTTATTTCTTCTTCTGATCCTAATAATTCTGCAGACATGGCTCGGCCTGTTTTAAATATTGATCGTCTTACCCATACGAAACCAAACATTCCGCTCTTAATTGGCTTTGTTGACAATTGTTGGAAGGGCCCAGAGCTCGGGGGCTGGTTTTCTTCGATAGAGCTATACTTTAAAGATGAAGGGATAGTTTCCAATAATGAGAAGTTACGTGCGTACACCAGATTTCTGAATATGCGAGAAGGTAATGTTGTTTATCTTATTCAATCCACACCCGAGTTGAAGCATGCAAAAACTTGGGAAGAGTTCAAAACTGAACTGTCACTCTTATTAAATCCACTTTGTTCAAAAAGTTCCTTTGAAGCGTTCAGCGATTTTGTGAATTTGAAGTGGAGTAGTAATCATTCACTCCCTGAGTTTATTACAGATGCACAAAAAGCGTTGCAGATTTTTATAGATTCCTCTTCTTTAATCCATGATGTCAAGTTTACAGACGAGCAACGTCGTTTACTTTTATTTTCTACTCTGTATGCAAAAACAAAACCTCAATTACAACGGGTGATTCACGAAGAATTCAATATTCAAAATTCGATCCCTAAACAGATACAAACATATCTGAAGAAAAATCATGTTCTTAACAATGGTAAAATCTCATCCTCATCAGGTAAAAATACTTGTCAATCTTTTAATACTCCAGTTTATTCTACGCATGCTGAAAAAAATGCTGCTCAACAATCATTTTCCCAGGCTTATACTACGAAAAGTATGCCAAAATCTTCGTCAAATTATTCTTCTAATTCTCATTATTCCTCAACCAATAATCAGTCTAGACGTAAGGCTTTATATTGCCTGAAATGTGAAAACCACGGGCACAGATCTTCATCGTGTATTCTCTGCCCATACTGTGCGTTATGTCATCATGCACATGTAGGAGGTACGCAAAGAAATTGCCAGGGTACTTCATGGCAACCATTCTCCCCAGAAGGGTTAAATAGAGTAAGGGTTATATCACAATTTGAGCAGAATAAATATGCTCCAAATCAATCAAATCCTCGTCCAAATTCGTCAAATTTTCGTCCCAGTCAGACCACTGGTCAAATACAGAACGTACAAAATGGTTCAAACTCAAACTTTAACAGAGCTCAAAATAGTTTTAAAAGAAACTCCAATGTAAATTATTGTCATAATTCAACAAATACATATAATAAAGGTGCTAAATATTCCAATAAGGCTCAAAATATGTCTTCAAATCATTATTTTTCCGCACCGCAAAAAGCCGTAAACAGAAATTGTGGCAGCATGTCCCCGCATTCATTCCATTTTGAAGATGAAAATTTAGATGCAAAGGTAAGTTATTTGGACCCGAATTATGTTCCAAATGCAAGTTTATATACCAAATATGAGAATAATAAGCCAAGAAGGCATGAATTTTATTCAAATTATCAATTTTTTTCGCATCCAAAACAAGGAAATCGCACCTCGAATTTCCGTATTTCTCCGCAAGTTTGTTCGATTTCGTCGAAGTCATCATCCTTTCATAATCCAAATTTTTAGAAAGGGGAATGAGTTTAATGTCTCGAAATGTCGTTATAAACCCCTTAGAGGCAAATTTTGTAAATCCGAATATACAAATGACAATTGTGAATTTTGTAAATGATGATCCGATTGTTGGAAAAAGTTATTATCTCAATGTCAAACTCACAGTTTAGTATGAATTTATTTATGAGCTTTCTAGTTTTTTAGATTTGGGTAGCAGTGTTTCTTTGATCCAATTTCAAGTATTTGAAAGGCTTCGTAAACTTTATCCACTCGAATTAAAAGATAACAATATTGTTATGAAATCGATTTCGGGAAATGAAATCAAAAATTTAGGGAAGGTGAAACTCTAGTTGATTTTAAATGATCAGTTGTTTAATATTCATCTTATTGTTGTAGATAATGATTGTATGTTTAAGGGCCAGATGCTATTAGGCACTGATGTTTTAGGTGTTATTCCTGCGGTTCTTGATCTTCGTAATGAAAATTTATTGATAGATGGTAAAACAGGTTTCTCAAAAATCTCTCTCCAAGTCTTCGATCCGCTGATTCATGATCCGAAACAAAGTTTTAATTCTATGCTCAACAATAAATCACATTCTTTTTCAGACGATTTTAAAGTCAATTCTGCAAATTCTTTTTCTAATTTGCATCATCTCCATTTTGAGAACGATTCTTTTACTCACGAACTTTGTATTTATGATGATCAAAGTTACGATTTATCCTTACCGAATTCGGTTACGTTCGAAGCATTTTCCAGTGCAATATTATCAGTCAATGTGATTTCTAAAGCAGGTACATCTCCTCCAGAGAATACATATCACGTGTCCGAGAAGAATTGTGTATCGAATTTTTTGTTTGCAGAAGTTTTAAGCCGCGTTAATGAAGGCACTATTTTAATAAATTGTATAAATTTTAGTTCATCTCCGATCGTTCTTGACAAGAATATTGTCGTATCCAAAGCAAATTCTCTCGCATTTCGAAGCAGTTGTTCGAATGTAAATAAGATAGAATCCTCTGTAGGTCTCTCTGATTCTGAGCTTCGTAATATTTATAAAGAAATTCTTTTGTCTAAATCAACCAAAGAAGCTGATTTAGTGGTTCTTCAGAATAGTTCACAATTAGAACAGATCCTTGATTTCCTTCTAGCGAACAAAGAAGTTGTAGCTTTAAGTAACGACAAGGTAGATGTTTGTCCTCATGGTAAATTTAAGCTCGAATTAACTCCAGATGCTCCAAAATATCTCTTCACTCCAAATTTCCATTTACCTCAAGTTTCAGGTAGATATCGACGAGTGGGTTGATGATTGTATATTAAAAGAATATATCGAACCTTCTAATCCTCCTCATTCTAGTTCGTTATTAGTGATCCCGAAAAGAAATAGTGCAAGACCGAGAATTGTTTTGGACTATCGAAAACTCAATAAATATATCGTTTCTATACAATTTCCTATACCTAGGATAGATGATACATTATCTAAACTAGGCCAATCTAACGTATTTACGTCTCTGGATTTATTGAATGGCTACTATAACGTAGAAGTTATGCCCGAGAGTCGTCCTTATCTTGCTTTTTTGACACATACAGGTCATTGGCAACCTCGAGTTCTCCCAATGGGAATCCGGACAGCTCCAAATATCTTTTGTAAAATAATGGAAGCTTCTTTGTCTCATTTATTAGGTATCCATGCTCTAATATATTTAGATGACATTATTGTATTCTCAAAAGACATTAATTCACCCTATGAAAGTCTTAATCTTGTATTCAACGCTCTTAAAAATGCGAAATTGAAAGTAAAATTAGAGAAGGCGAACTTTTTTAAACGCTCGTTAGTATATCTTGGGTTCCTTATCAGTTCAAAGGGATTATCAGCAGATCCGACCAAGCTTCAAGCTTTGAAATCTTTTCCGATTCCTACGGATGTCTCATCCGCTCGTTCGTTCATAGGTTTTACTTCTTTCTTCCGTAATTTAATCCCAATGTTTAGTGTTATTGCTCATCCTATTATATCCCTGTTCAGAAAGAATGTTTCGTTTGTTTGGTCTTTCGAGCAGCAAAAAGCTTTCGACACCCTCAAACAAAAGCTTATTGTGGAACCGATTTTGCAGTTCCCTGATTTCACTAAAGATTTTATAATATCGACTGACGCTAGTGGAGTAGGGCTTGGGGCAGTATTAGCTCAAAAAGATTCAAAAGGGAATGATCGACCCGTTTCTTTTGCATCAAGAATGCTTAGTAAAGCAGAGAAGAATTATTCTACAATAGAACTCGAATCGTTAGCTGTGACATGGGCACTTAGTAAGTTTAGGAACATTGTTTATGGTTACAAAATTAAAATTTTTACTGATCATAAACCCCTTGTTTCAATTTTTAAAAATAAGGATTTGAACCACAAGCTCGCAAGGTGGGCTATCAAAGTGAATTCTTTTGACCCAGAGTTTTTATAAACTGAGGGTAAAAAGAACATTTGTCCTGATTATCTTTCTCGTCAACCCCCCCCCCCCTCGTAACAGTCGGTACAGTTTCCAATGTTGCATCTCTTATCGAAAATAAAAAGTTATATAACTCCGTCAGAATAACCCACCGGGTTTCCAGAAAAAAGTTTTTTTTAAGTCTGAAAAAAAAATATAATCTCACGTCAGAAGTTTTAAAGTCTGAACAAGAGAAATGTCCAAGATTGGGACCAATCATCAAATTCATAAAGGAAAATTGAAACACATTTTGTTATCCCCATGCTTATATCAAAGATATTTTATATTATGTCACGAAGGACATGAAGTATTTAATTGAAGTTCCCGAATCCTTAGTGTATACTATTTTGAATATTTGTCATTGTGCTTTGGGTGCTGGTCACATGGGACACATCCGAACAGAGAAAAGAATAAAGGAACGTTATATTTTTTCCAAACATGACTAAGTTAGTTTTTCAATTTTGTTGGGAATGCCCGTCCTGTTTAAATATTAAGGGGAACATTCCAAAGAGAGCCCCCATCTTCAAATATCCCATTGCTTACTCCCCCTTTAGCAGAATTCATACAGATATTTTAGGTACACTTCCTACGTGCCGACAAACTGGTGCAAAGTATATTTTGGTCTTCAAAGATTCTCTTACAAGGTATGTCGAACTCTGTCCAATTCCCTCACGTAGCGGTGTGCATATCGCAAATGCTTTGTTACACAGAATCATCGTTCGTCATAGTACTCCTTCTGTATTAATTTCAGATAATGCTATGGAGTATGTCTCATCCTTTTTTAAACAACTTTGCAAGTTGTGGAAGATAAATAAAGTGGAGATCTCTGTTAGAACACCTATAGCTAATAGCAATGTTGAACGTTCCAACTTACAGATAGAAAACTATCTGCGTCACTATGTAAATAAAAAAGGTGATGATTGGGTATCTTTCCTTCCTTTTGTACAGTTATGTATTAACTCAACTTTTAATGAAACGATAGGCGAATCCCTCACTATGTATTGCACAGTTACAACAAGCGATTACCGTACGATCTCGATAATTATATTACTCCTTTCTCAAACCCTGATAAAGAATTTTGTCCTACCCATGAAGATCTTAAAGATTTAACTGTTAGAACTAATCTTATTAGAGAGATTGCCAAAGAAAATTTAGAAAATGAAACTCAAAAATTTGTCAACAGACAACATAATAAAGCTTCTGATCGAAATATAGAGATCGGTTGTAGAGTCTATATTTTAGCTATCAAGCCTGTTGGTCTGCCCAAAAAGCTCTTGAAGCGTTAGCAAGGTCCCTATAGGGTGATAGGAATTTTAGGGCGCAATAGATTCATATTGCAATGTCTCAAAACTGGTCGAGAAATCGCTGTACACAGTGATAATTTTAAGGTGGTTGCAGAACCAATTATAAATCCTAATCCTTCTGTTAATTCTAAATCTTCTCTTAATCGTAATTACTCCAAAAAAGGTTCATTTTAATAATGACAGAAATGATGTTAATGAACAGATTGATCCGTATGATGAGTCTGAAAATGAGTCTGAGAATGTCATTTTCCCCCCATCAGTACACACGAAATTTGCATCAAAATCCGCATCCTGTTCCTCAGAATAATGGTTTTAATTATTCAAATTCCTCATTTAGAGATCCTATAAAAAGGCAATCGAGTCCAAATCTTTCTAATCCTCTAATACAAAATAGTCAGAATGAACAAACTTTCAATTCAGATAGTACTCCAAAATCGTCGTTTTCAGGTTTTCGTAATTTTAATGAAAGTTCCAACAATTTTAGTTCTAGTAGGTCAAGGTCAGAATCTAAACTTTCCGACAGTAGTTATAATCCAAATCAGCATTTCCGGGGTCCTAGGGACCAGAGCCTAAGTTCCTCCGTTCGAGTAAAAAGTTAATTCCAATGCATAGTACTCCTCTTAATAATGATCAGATTAATCTTCCTTCCTGTTCTCACGATCGATATGATTTGTCCTTTTCCGAGTAGTGTTTCTTTCTCAAGGGTATGTTGTTCTTGTTCCTATATTTCTGTTTGAACTACTTACATTTAGAGTAGGTGGTTGGATGGAATGTAAAGATGTATTTATAGTATTGTATATATTTTATTTTTTTTATCTATTTTATCATAAGAACCCTTGAATGTCCTGTACATAAATTCTTAATGGAAAGGATTTCCGTGAGTCTGGAAAAAGATGGAAGAAAATATTCTTGCTGAAAATATTAGTTTTTAGTTCGTATATATGTAATAAAAAGTATATATTAGCATTTAATTCCTTTTGTTTTTACTTAACTCATGTGTGTTTCAAAAGAGTAGTAGATTTTTAAGAATGTATATTGTCTAGGAGGGGAGGTATTCTATACGGTATAAATATATATCTCTTGTTAAATATATATTTATCCTATAGAGCTTTCCAAAAACAAAAGAAAATGAAATAATTATTCGCTTGTATATAAATTCTCGATTGAGCCTGTATCGTAAAATAGTATAAGTACGCAGGCGTACTGTAGTCTTGAGTGAGTCTTGTAGAGCCGTTTGTCGGAGCCAGACGTTGTCATAGGGGCTAGGCTAACGCCATCACCAAAGTTAGGTCTGCCTAAGGTAAAAAGTAACAATTGTCAAACATGAGGAAATTCGAGGTAAAGTCTTGTAAATATTAAGGTTTTTGTAAATATATTAGTAAAGTTAAAAATAAATATGTAAATAAAGTTAATAAAAAATATATATATATATATATATATATATATATATATATATATATATATATATATATATATATATAATATATATATATATATATATATATATATATTATGTATATGTATATATGTATATATATTTTATATATGTATATTGATATATATAGTATAATATATATATATATATATAATATATATATTATATATATATATATATATATATATATATATAATGTATTTATATATATATATATATATATATATATATATATATATATATATATATATATATATATATATATGTGTGTGTGTGTGTGTGTGTGTGTGTGTGTGTATCTGTGTGTGTATTTGAGTGTGGCCACACGCGCGAAAATGAAAATGAAAGTAGCTAGATGTTAAAATGAGTTACAGAATGAAAAATAAATATTAAGCAAAATTTTATGTAAATATGTTTTCGAAAAATATTTTAACGAAAGAGAAAGGGTAAATTTGTATATATCTGATATTAATCTTGTGTATTTTTCTTCCAAATAATAGTTTGGGAAAAATATAAATGTTAAAAATGCACTCCGAAAAATATTCAGCATGGAATATGGCAACGAGGAGATGACGTCATCAACAACAAATCGATGTCTCGGGAACAGAGCGATGAAGAGCACACTTGCTATTTAGACCTGGTTGTGTTAACAACATTAGCTCCGTATTCGTATAAGATTTGTTTACTCTTTGTTTTGAAAATTTGATATAGTTCGTATTATTTTAATAAGTTTAGTTTGATCACACTCTTTGTTTGGATTCCATCCTGATCGGTTGTTCTGATTGCTTATTGTAAAATTTTTGTTTGTGATTTTTGAAACATTTTTATTAAAGCATTTTTCTTGTAAATATATATAGATAAAATTGATATAGATTTTAAAAATAATTATTTATTTATTGCGTATACAGCTTGACTGGAAATACTTAGGTAAGTTGAAATTAATTGAATTGTGTGAAGCCGAGAGTTAGGATTATTACATTAGTAGTACTCAATAAATAAGACTTGTTGTCATTGTCTCGAAGAAATAAAATTTACGCTTGGATAGATAACAGCATTAGCGTTTGTTCTAAAGATAATTAAATAACAATAATTGTGCTTTTATTATAGAAACTTTTTTGAAAAAGCTTTAGCATTTTTATATGATAGCTATAGCATTTAGTTTAATCAAATATTGCGTTTGTCACTAATTACGTGAATCTTGTGGTGATATTAAGAAATATTTGATGAAAGAATATTAGCTTTGTAAATAAAATTTATAGGGTTTAAACTTACTTAGCCGCTGAAGTTTAACAGCCGCATATATATGTTCAATTGTGGGTGTTTGGGATCAAGATTGTATATACATATATTACGTTTTAACTTTGGAGTTTTTTAAATAAAATAGTAATACAGAGTTTCTTTTATTGAGCAGTTTTTGTTTTTAAAGAGATTGCATATATTTTTGAAAGTACCTTGGATGACTTTGAGGTTTTTATACAGTTATCCATAAGTATTATATTTTCGCTATAAGATTCTAAAGTAGGAAAATTTGAAACTATATTAAGTGGTAAATGTGGTTACTGGAGAAACAGTTTATCACAATTCTTAACTATTGTTTCGAGTTAACGGAATTTTAAAAACAGTTTACCACAACTTTGAATTGTTGTTTGGATATAAAACAAATTTCAGGAACGATTTCTTGCACGGTATTTCAGAAATAGTTTGAAAGCTTTATTTTGAAGTTTTTAGTTTTGAAAAGATTTGGTGCTGATCTCAGAAATAATTTCGTATAGCAAATTTTTGAAAACAATTCAGTTTATGGACTTTGAAAACAATTCAGTTTATGGACTTTGAAAACAATTTAGTTTATGGACTTTGAAAACAATTTAGTTTATGGACTTTGAAAATAATTTAAATTGTAGACTTTGAAAATACTTAGTTTATAAATTTTTGGAAACCCTATGACGTATAGCCTTTGAATATAACTTAGTATACTTAGTTTACTGAGACTGAACCATACTTTAAAATACTGATTTTGAATTGTGAGTTTGTATACGGATTTAAATATAGTTCGACATTTTGATTTTTTGGAACTGTATTGACTTATATATTTTATTGATTTTATTACGTAAACGTTTAGAAATAAATTCATCGACTTTTGGAAAGTGATTAGTATACTTCATTTTAGAAATTTTATAAAACGGAATCTCAGACATTGGACTTTGATGCAACTTTGATTTATTTTGGTTTAGAGTGCACATTGACTTTGACTTAAACTTTTTAGAAGGTTGACTGTTGAGTCGAGACTTCGAAATAATTTACGGTGACAACTTTTGTTTAAAAATAACGACTTCTCATTCGGACTTTGAAATAATTTGCAGTCATTGACTTTTGTTGAATATCACGACTTTACATTTGTACTTTGAAATAAATTACTATATCTGATTTTTGTCAGATATAACTTTTTAATGGGACTTTGAAATATTTTATGACACGATTTGCTTTTGTTTTGGTTTGCAGATTTTTTGGAACTTTAACGTGAAATAAAAAATCTTAGAAATAAATTTAACATTTAGTCAGTTTGGAATAGACCTTCATAGGGACTTATAGTTTTCAGCTTTGGGTTGTAATTATTTGATTGACATTGCATATTGAATTGTCAAGTAATTGAAATAAAAGTTTTGTTTCAATTTTGAGATCGATGCGTAAGATTATTTTTTTTTATAGATTGATTTTGATTTAACTTAGCCACATTGGTTCTGATTTCTAATTGTCATTGACAGTTCTTGAAGTGGATTTTGAGATTGGTTTTACAAATCATACCAACATAATTGAATTGAGAGACTTGAGTGGATTTTGATTATTGAAATTGTTCGTTCTTGGTTATAATTACAGAAGTGAACTCGATTAATAGTGATTGAGGTTATAATAACAGTTGAACACGTTTGAATATTTATAGATTTTATTTGGGATTTTATAAATAAAAGAATAAGACCAGCTATTTAATTTTATTAGTTAACATTGATGTAAGTGAACTTTTTACTGGATTGATAGCTTTAGCATTTGAATTTCAACAACAATAGTATATAATAACCGGATTTATAGTTAAACAATTTTATGTTCTTTCTTTGAGTACCTCGGTTGAACCAACATTGAAATTCAACCTTGGGGTTTATATTTTATCGCATTAGCATTTATTTTATATAGAGCCGGGTACAGTTTTGCGCATCTGGAACAGCTTGAATGAGTACAATGTTCATTTTGTCGATTTAAGTATTGAGTAATAACTGAAATTGCCTACGAAAAACTACAGATACAATTACTACAAGGGTAATAAAAATAGAAAAGATTAAGTTTTTACACAATAAGAATAGATTTATATTTTTGATTAGAACACAACGCTCTGTACAGTTTAGTATTTGAAACACCACTATACGATTAAATACGATTAGTTTGTTTTTTGAAATTTTGGGTGGTGCGGGACATTGTTTTGCTGCACTACCACAATAGATTATTTTTGGTACCGTGTCCAATTCGTACTGGGTTTTTATCGTGCCAGTCCGATTTGTTTTGAAATTTACTGCTTGGTACACCTACGGACCCTTAGTGTAATCTTTTGAAGGGGGGGTAGGTTAGGGCCTTACAAAAAAACTTAGATTAAATTAGTTTGAAGAATTTGTGTCAAGATGGAGAATAAGGAGAATGTACAATCGGCTTCAGATATTTCCCACCCACCTCTATTTAATCAAATATCGAAAGTGGCTTGGGTCCAATATTTTTTTCTTCAGAGTCCCCGCCCACGTTTGCATATATATATATATATATTTTATATAGTTATATATATATATATCTATATATATAATATAATAATATAATATATTATATATTATCAGAAAATATTAAAAAATTTAGTTCAGAGGCCCCGCCCACTGTAATATATATATATATATATATATATATAATATATATATATTATATATATATATATATTATTATATATTAATAATATATATATTATATAATATATATATATATATGATATATTACATAATATATATATATATATATATATATATAATATATATATATATATATATAATATATATATTATATATATATAGTATATATATACTAATAATATATATATATATTATATATATATATATATATATATTATAATATATATATATTATATAGAATATTCTTTTTTTTTTTAGATGCCCCGCGCATTTTACTTATTATATATTATATATATAATATTATATATATAATATATATATATATATATATATATATATTATATATATATATATAGTATATATATATATATATATATATATATATATATATATATATATATAGTATATATATATTTATTATAGCTTATATATATATATATATATAATATATACTATATATATAAAAGCAATTTTAACTACAAGTTTTCCAACAAGTTGGTCGAATGCAGTCTCCGCAATCAACACTGGCCACAAAAAAAAAGATATTTTTTTGCTGCAAGGATATTTTAATTGAATTTATAGTATAGCTGATTTCAGAAATGACATTATTTTCAGATTGGCTCTAGTCTTGAGAATACAGCGGTGGTTCCGATATACTTCTTATACGAAATATCTTTTTTAATGCATATTTTACAGTAATGATCGTTTTTATTTCTTTTTAATGGGCTTACCTTTATATAGGTACTGTTATTTTTTTTCTATTTCAGAAACTATGAGTAACTTCACAAAAAGAGAGCTGTTTGAATAACCCCAATGTCTTCTGCTACATATGAGGCCAGAAATATTTGTCAGGAGAACCAAAGAAGAAATATTACTAACTTGTGAAGCAAGCATATCTGGCATACTTTGAATGAAACTCGGAGATCCAAGATAAGTCTTGGGCTCCCATATGGTCTGTAAAACGTGTGTCGAAAATCTACGTCCGATGGAAAAATGGAACGAAGAAAAAAATTAAAATTTGGTGTGCTATGGTATGGCGGGAGCCACAAAAAAATCACCACAGTGACTGTTATTTTTGTTTTGGTTAAATGTGAAAGATATCAATCGTTTACAAGAAACGTAAATTTGAGTATCGGATTTGGAATCAGCAAGGGGACCTGTACCACACTCCGACGATGTCCACCGCAGTGTTACGTACACTCAAAGACCTAGCATTGTCTGATGAAGAGGATATCCAGGATTTGGTGTGTGCACACGTGCAGACACTAGTGGGTAGTGAATATGAAGAAGTACCTTTAAGAATGACAACAGTTCTCCCCAGGAAGAGATCAATGATTAGTACGAGAGTTAAGTCTCTCAAGCAAGATTCTAAGCTTTTAGCATCTAGACTAAGTGAAAAGATGTCTCAAGGCCGAATGTAAAATAACTTTTTTTCGGCCAAGAGAGGTAGTACTTCTTCCATAAATTTCATTGAAGAAGAAAACCTAGTATACTGTAGGAACATCCCTGGACTCCTACTCCCAATGGGGTTACCTTAATACCGACCAGAAAATTGGCGATTGTTTAATGAAGGAGAGAAAGCTTGAAGTGTGTTTTTATTGAAAATATCAATAGTTATACATCGATTCCAATAGGTCATACAACAAAACTGAAAGAGGAATATGAAATATAAGAATGATCTTTTCAGAAGATTAGATATAATGAAACACCAGTGGTCTATATGCTTTGATTTGAAGATAGTCAACATCTTACTTGGCAGCAAAGCGGATACTAAGTACGCTTGTTTCATATGCTTGTGGATAGTTGGGCTAAAGAAGACCAAGGCTAAAGAAGACCACTGGGCCTGCTAGGGAAAATATGAACTGTAGATGCATCAAATTATTAACGAAAACACTGGTTGACAGGGGAAAAATAATTTTCCCACCACTCCACATCAAACTAGACGGATGAAGCAATTTGTTGGGCCCTAGACAAAGATGGTGAATGTTTCACATATATTTTGCAGATTTTTTCCAGGTTGAGTATGGAGAAACTCTAAGCTGGAACTTTAGCGGCCCTCAAATTCGCCAAAATCATCAAGGATGACAATTTTCATACAGATTTCCATAACTAATATTGAAGCATCTGCCTGGAAAAGTTTTGGTCTTGGTTGTTCAGAAACTTTTGGGCACCATAAATCTGCCAACTATGTAAAACTCGTACAGAAAATGCTTTCAGACTTCAAAATTTGAATGCTAATATGAACATAAAATTCAGCTTTTCTACAATAGTCCACTTAGTCGTTTCCGGATAATCAGATGTTATAGTGCAGGAACAAAGGGGATGAGGTCCATCGAGATATCAAGGTGATGGCTTTAAGATACAAGGAAGATGGGATAACACATGATGGCAGACATTGTTTGGAGCCTTCAACGTGAATTGGTCCATCAGTTCTGCACAGCAGAAGACAATCATAATAGATCAGAAGATTTTGTAATGCCATTAAATTGTGATTTCATTGTACTGAATTCAATGTTTGGACCTATTAGCATTTTATGTTTACTTACTCATTAACAATTGATATATATCTTTCGTGTTTTTTATTGTGAATTACGTTTCAAACCTAAATTTAATTATGTTGTTAATTATGTTATTTTTGAGAAAAAGTTTTTCATAATACTAGAGTCCATCTAGGAAACCGGAGGTCCTATTCGGAATCAGGCAACATGTTACCGTATAAAATGACCTTCAAAGATTCTTTGCTGGCAATATATATTTGAAGTGTTCATTTTTAAGGTAACATGTTGCCCGATTTCCGAATATGACTCCTATTTTTTTTTTGTTTTTGTTTTCGCTAGATTGGCTCTAGTTTTTTGAGATACAGGGTGTTCACAAAAATACATTAATAACACAATTTATGTTAGGTTGTACGTAATTCACTAAATATAAAAACACGAAAGATATATATCAAATTGTTAATGAGTAAGTAAATAAAATGCTAATAGGTCAAAAAATTCAATCCAGTACAATGAAATCACAATTAATGCATTACAAAACGCTTGCTTATATGATTGTCTTCTGTGGTGCAGGAATTGGACAATCACGTTGAAAGGCTCCAAACAATTAGGTCTGCCATCATGTGGTGTATCCCTCTTCCTTGGTATCTTTCTTCATCACCTTGATATCGATGGAACCTCTCCCTTGTTCCTCACTATAACATCCTATATTATCCGAAACCGACCTAAGTGACTATGTAGAAAAGGAACTTTTATGCTCATATTAGATTCAAATTTTTGAAGTCTGAAGCATTTTCTGTACGAGTTCAACATAGTTGGCAGATTTATGGTGCCCAAAAAAGTTCTGAACAACCAAGAGACAAGACTTTTCCAGGCAGATGCTTCAAGCATCAAGTCAAAGGAATTTATGAATTGTCATCCTTTGGTGATTTGGCGAATTTGAGGGCCGCTAAAGATTCCAGCTTTGAATTTCTCCATTCGAGGAAAAATTTGCAATATATTTGAAACATTCACCAACTCTTTGCCTAGGGCCCTAACAAATTGCTTCATCAGTCTTAAGTTTTGATGTGGAGTGGTGGGAAAATAATTTTTCCCCTATCATCCAGTGGTTCGTTAATGGATATTTGATGCATCTACAGTCATATTTTCCCTAGGAGGCCATACAAACTTTTTTCCAGTGGTCTTCTTTAGCCCAACTATCCCACTAAGCATATGAAACAAAGGGTACTTAGTATAATCCGCTTTTTGCTGCCAAGTAAGATGTTGAATATCTTCAAATCAACGCATATAGACCAATGGTGTTCATTATTATCTAATCTTCTGAAAGATCATTCTTATATTTTCATATTCCTCTTTCAGTTTTGTTGAGTGACCTATTGGAATCGATGTATAACTATTGATATTGTTCAATAAAACACACTTCAAGCTTCTCGTTGAACACTATCCATAAACAATCGCCAATTTTCTGATCGGTATTTAGGTAACCCCATTTGGAGTAGGAGTCCAGGGATGTTCTACAGTATACTAGGTCTTCTTCTTCAATGATATATGAAGTACCTCTCTTGTCCGAAAAAACGTTATTTTACATTCGGCTTGAGACAGTTCTTTTCACTTAGTCTAGATGCTAAAGATGTTGGAATCTTGCTTGGGAGCAGACTTAACTCTCGTACTAAATCATGATCACTCCTGGAGATACTGTTGCTGTGTAGAAGTTACTTTCTCATATCACTACCACTGATCTGCACGT